>PVJI01006755.1:0-83621 GCA_004026765.1 Micronycteris hirsuta | reverse complement strand
GGGCCACTCTCCCTCCCATTCCCAGTCCTGAGCTCTCAGGAACATTTGTGGACACAGGGACACATTTTCCAGTGTGTTGAACATGTCCTTCTGCCACACCAGTAGGTCCATTGGGGCATTCTTTCTGATGTTTAACTCCTCCTATGGTTTTTTTGAAGCAAGCTGTCCTCAGAGAAGTGGAATATTCCTCTGGAAACTGCCCTCCTCCTGACCTGTTTCTGGCTCATGAAGGTGTCTAAGACTGTCTCAGGGAGACAGCTGTCATCTATGGTGGCGGAGGATGACAGGGCAGGGGCCACGGGGCCAGCACGAGTGGTTTATGGGGCTGGATTCCAGCTCTGATTTCCCTTATTCTGTCCACACAACATTTATGCGAAGCTCTCTACTAAGTGAAGGGGATTTAATGATGAGAAAGGTGGACAAGACTCTGCCCTGACAGAGCTAACGTTCTATTACGTAATTATTTATTTTCCGATGTGATGGTGCGATAAGGGCCAACGAGGTGTAACTGATCCTTCATCAATTTTTTTGAGGAAGACTTCTTTTAAGAATTCATACCTGAAGTGAGATTTCACAGATGAGAAAGCATTGGCCAAGTGACATTCAGAATTGGCTGGGAGAAGGAGACAGGGAGAAAAAGCATCCCAGGCAGAGGGAAGAGCAAGAAGGAAGGTCCTAAAGTTTGAGGAATGGCAGGTTCGTCCTGGCCCAAATAATGCTTTTGTGTAATTAGAAAAGACGCCCTGAGAGACAGCCACGGGCAGGGTATGCTGCTTGGCAATTGGAACATGGGCTAGATTTCACCCCCACCACTGCTTGCCTGGCACCCTTGCGCAGGGGACAACCCGTCCTGCTACTATATGCATTGGCCCAGAGGCCCTGCAATCACAGTGGATAAAGGAGGATTGTGGGGAGATGGGCCAGAAAGCAGTCAGGACCCCGGGGGTTCTAGTTCCCTGAGCAGTCGGGTAAAGAGGCCACATATGGAGAATTGGGGACAGTAGTCACTTGCAGAAGCAGGAGAAGCAAGGACAGCACTGGGAGAGGAAGAGGAATAAAGACAGGAGCTAGGGCTGCCCCAGACTCTGAGAACCTGGTGGGTGCAGGGGTAGGGCCTTACTCACGGGCACAGACCAGGGCTCCAACCAGAGTGGCCAGAAGAAGGAGAGCTGTAAACCTCATGCTTGAAGGTCAGGAATGAGAATAACCACAGAATCCTCACAGGGTCCAGAATACAGGGCTGGGACTGCTGGGCCCTTTTAAGGACACCAAGGACCAATGGGAAACAAGTTTGGAGGGGTGTGACTTCCGTGTCTTCCACCCCTTCTTCCCCAGATTGTCACCTGCTAAGTCAACAAAGGTGAGCTGGGCCCAGCTGATAGCTGGCATCTTTGCTGGGAGGTCCTTTCCCTACTGACTTTCAGCCATCTCTTTCCTTCCTCTTTCTTCCCTCTTTCCGTCTCCACCCACCTGCCCTCTGGGTTCACATCTCTGGGATCTCAGGGACTGGAGGCAGAGCAGGTTTGGTTTGGGGAGATCCCAAAATGTGTGTATTTAGGGTAGTGGTAGGATTCTTAATCCTGACATCTGTCCAAGAGGAGGTTGGGGGCTTGGGAGATCACATTGCCACCTCTGCCTAGATCTCCATAGGGCTCAGTGCAAGGGCTTAGAGGTTCCTCCAGGCTAAGTGAGCTCCATTCCATGGGAGGACATACTCAGGACTTTTGGGGACTGAGTTCATGGCTCATTTCTCCTTTTGAGGAGATGGCTTTGAAAGCACGTGTGCCTTCTCTGGAGTTGTCTTTTGCTGTTGAAGTTATCTTCCCCATAGCAGGGGCCCCCGTCAAACTCTATGTCCGGGCCAACCAATGGCATCCCACATTTCTGAGAGAACCTCCTTGTTGAAGGAAGATGGTAGTTCACTGAAGTTGAAACTTAGCTTTACCTTCAAGTGGGGAGCTGACCCACGGTCCAGAAAAGCAGATAATTCTCTGACTTGGGAATTCTTCCTCCCCTGAGCTTGGAATCAAGAGGCCTGGATTCTGCGTTCTGGCTTTGTCATATACATAAGACAGTGTACTGTTATATGCTGCTAAACTTTAGGGTTTTCATTTGTCATCTAGAGCTACAGCTCTATGTACAGGAAAGCGGTAAGATGACATATGGCAAAGCGTTTCATAGACAATACATTTCTGTAGAGATGCGTGGGATTCTTGAACTTTGCAGAGGGTTCATCTTTCTGGCTAGGTTCAATTCAGGCTTGTGCTAAATGCTAAATCAAATGGGGCTGCAAAGTAACAGGAGCCAGCTAGGGGCTGATGGGTGGAGAATAGGGTACTGGATACCAATTTGTGATTCCCTGTTTGGTGGTGTTTGTTCTTACCAAGCCCCGGGTGGTCCATCAGGCTCTGTCTCATGGCTGCCCTGAAGATGGGTGTGAGAAAGAGGGGTATTGAGAGGTTTTGGACATGAGGGTGTTTTGGGTACCTGTGTTCAGAGCATTAATATCCTCAGGAGATAAAGACGTGGGACATTACAGGCGTGAGGAGTGAGTTCTTTCAGACCATTTCACCTATCCTTAACCTCCACGGAAGAGGACCATCACAGTCAGGCAGCTGATCTGCTCCAGACATGGGGTGTGGGACCTGGATTAAAGCAAATGCTCCTCCACTTACTCCCTGTGTGGTTTGATATTTGAGCTTTATCTGGCATCTAAAGGTGCTCAGTAGATGAAGAAGAGGAATGCATTGAATTAACACAGGGAGAGGGCTTGGCAATTGACTGCCCACCTGAGGGTCCAGGCCTGGGAGCCTCGAAGGTGATGGGGAGGGCTGAGGGCCAGAAGAAAGTTTTAAGTGCATGAGTGTCCTAGGGTGTGTATACATGTGTGTGTCTGTGTGTATAATGTACAAGAAGAAGCTCTGATTCTAGATCCCAAACTGTCTCCCTGAGCACATTAAAAAAGTCAACAGAAGCAAACTTTGATATTTGCACAAGTTTTTTCTAAGAGGAAATTAAGACTTTGGCATCAACAGAGCTGTCACAGAGCAGGGTCTTCCCAAATGTCACTGCTCATTCCCTTTCCTTTTCCAATCCTTCTCTTTGCCTCAGGGATTAAAAAGGCAAGTATTAAAATACATGGGGATGAGGTGGAGGTAGGGACACTTGCTCTTTAGAGAATTTTCATAACTTTACAACAGGGCCCAGGTCCAATATTACCCCAAGTTATGGGTCCTGGGAAAGAATTGGATCCATATATTAAAGAAAAGAGATGCATCCCCTGTATCTGGATGAGGTGCTGTTCTCTGTGATGTCTTGTCTTCTATGGGATCTGACCTCTATTATGACTGTCAGTTTGCCCATCTGTGTCTTTCCTCATGTGCTGGTGACTCCGTGCCCATCCTACTTCCCTCCCTGTCCTGCCTCAAATCTATTTTCCTCCCATCTCTGCTGTGGTCTGGAAGGTGACCTTTGTGGGCTCTGTCACCTGGGCTTCCTCACCCTCTAACTTCTGGTTGAGTTTGGCCAGTGGCACACACTGGTGGGTAATCAGAAAATGGGAAGAGAGATTGGTCAAGCCATTTGTTCTTCTTCCTCCCCCCTGCTTTGGCATGTGTGGTAGGTAGACTTTTAACATGGCTGCAAAGATCCCCACTTCCTGGCACTCATGCCCTTGAGTACTCCCCACTGTCTAGACTTGGGCTGGGCCTAATGATTTTCTTCTAATAAATGGAAAATCCAAAAGTGATGGGATGTCTGTCACTTTTGAGATTAGGTTATAAAAGAATATGACTGTTGGAAGGACCTGGAGAGTATTATGCTAAGTGAAATAAGGCAGTCAGAGAAAGACAAATACCACATGATTTTGCTTATATGTAGAATCTAATGAACAAAATAAACAAACAAAATAGAAACAGACTCATAGATATAGAAAAGAGACAGACAGCTGTCAGAGGGGAGGGAGGTTGTGAGTCTGGGTGAAAAGGATGAAGGGATTAAGCAAAACACAAAAACAAAAACAAAAAAACAAAATGAAAAAGTTCATAGATGCAGACAACAGTATGGTGTTTAGCATTTCCAGAGGGGGAGGTAGAAGAAGATAAAGGGAGAATAAATGGTGATGGAAGGAGACTTGACTTTGGGTGGTGAACACACAATGCAATGTACAGATAATGTGTTATGAAATTGTACACTTGAAACCTATAATCTTATTAACCAATGTCACCCCAATAAATCCAATAAAAATTTTGTTAAAAAGGACTATGACTATTGTCTTGCTTATTTCTCTCCATGTCCCCTACCTCAGATCTCAGCTCACTTGCCTGAGTGAAGTGAGTTACCATGGTGTGAGCCCTGTGAAGAGGCCCATGTGGCCAGGAACTGATGGCAGCTCATGCCTGCAGCCAGGGAGAAGTAGAGGCTCTTGGTCCAGCAGTCTTGGAGGAGCTGAATCCTGCCAGCAATCATGTGACTGAGCTTGGAATAGACCATTTCATAGCCTGTCAATAACTTCATTGCAGCCTTGTCAGAGACTCCCAGGACAGGACTCAACTAAGCTGCACCTGGACTCTTGGCCCATGGCAAGTGTGAGATAAGAAATGATGCTGTTTGAAGCCACTAGGTTTTGGAATAATTGGTTATTGAGCCACAAATAATTAATACTGCATGGTGTGGCAATGACAGTGTTCCTCTGTGACTGTAGCTTCTATCTAGTGGCCCTGGTTTCACAACTCCTCCTAACTGGTCTCAGGGAAAACCATTTCCTCCCTGTGTCGCTTCAGTTTTAGGGATGGGAATGGCATCCTGCTCTTGCTAGTCCTTACTTAAACCTCTATAAATATATATATTTCTTTCATAAAGAATCCCTTCTGTGTTATCAGTGGGGAGGGGGAGAAGGGGGATGGGGTAAAGGTACAGGGATTAAGAAGCAGAGTAGGTAGGCACAAAATAGACAGGGGGAGGTTAAGAATAGTACAGGAAATGGAGAAGCCAAAGAACTTATATGTATGACCTGTGGATATGAATTGTGTCTGGGAATGCTGGAGGGTGAGGGAGGTGGTGCAGGGAGGAGGGGGATAAAGGAGAAAAAAATTGGGATAACCGAAATAGCATAATCAATAAAATGTAAGTAGACTGATATACCCCATTCCATCTAATCTCTGCTAAGTGTCTTTTCCTTGGTCCCCTACTGTATGTGAAACCCCGTCCTGGGATAGGAGGGGTAGCAGGGACCACAAAGGGAAGAAGTGACCCTGAGGCCTTGGGGTAGATAGTTCACACATCCAAGACACAGGCATAAGCTGTGTCTGTTGGACCATCTTACCCTGACTGCTGTGGTTCACATGGCTTGTCTCTGCTAAACTCCTGTGGGCTTCCCAAAGCTCTGTCGCACTCCCCTGTTGCCGTTGACCATTGCCTTGGCCCATGGGAATGGTATGAAGAGAAAACAATAGAGTTATTAAAACTCCAACTCTATTTTAACACACAGCATGTAATACGTGCCAGGCACTGTTCTTCGAGCCTTACAAATTTTAATATCATGTAATTCTCATAAGAATGCATAATGAGACAGGTACAACTAATACTCGCTCTTTACAGATGAGGAGACTGAGGCAAAGGCACACTAAGGAAGTGGCCCATGATCACAGACCTAGTAAGTAGCAGAGCTGGCTTCCAACACAGACTTTCTGGCTCCAGGGTCTGTGCTGTGAACGACCACTCTCTGCTTGAGTATTGAATTCCAGTCAATAAATATTAGGCCTCTGTAACATTAAGTTTCTCAAGTCTTAAGTAATCAGTACCTGCACTAGTCAGGGTTCTCTAGAGAGAACAGAACAAATTGTGTCTATGTGTGCGTGTGCGTGTGCGTGTGCGTGTGTGTATTTATTTATTTAAGGAATTGGTTTCCATGAGTATGGAGCCTGGCTAGCCTAAAACCTGTCGTTCCAGTAGGAACGCTGTCAGGCTAAAGACCTAGGAAAGAGCTGATGTTGTGTTTCAGGTCGAAAGGCTGTTTGCTGGCAGAATTCCCTCTTGCTCCAGGGAGGTTAGTCTTTTGTTTACCTGACTGGATGAGACCCACTCATATTATGAAGGGTAATCTGCTTTACTCAAAGCCCACTAATTTAAGTGTTAATCTTATCCCAAAACACTCTTACGGAAATATCCAAAATAATGCTTGACCACTGTGGCCCAGCCAAGTTGACACATAAAATAAACCATATAGCACCTTTTGATATTTTAATTTTGGAAGGCTAGTGATCATCAGGTAGGGCCCAGAGGGAAAAAGGATGTGTTATGTGCAACTTCAGAAAGCTTTTTCTAGACCTTAACATGAAGAACTCTTTTTTTTCTCTTCGTGGTTTCACAGGTCAAGTGGTAAGCTCCGCGGAGCCACAGAGCAAGTCCTCAAAGAACAAAGAGCCAGCCCTCCTCCTGCCGGTGGCCTAAGCGGTTCTCCTGAATCCCATGTGGCCCTGCTGCCTCACCTGGCAATGTCCGGACAGGGACTTGGAGTCAAAGGTTAGGGTTTGTGGCTGCCAATGTCAATGCCTACAGTAGTTAGGCAAGTAACATAAATGAGCCAGGCAGGCCAGGTGTAAGGCTGACAACAGCGCAGGCACAATGATAAATGGTAGATGTCCCTCTGCCTTGGGGCCAGGGAGTCAGGGGGAAGTGGTGGGGCCGGAGCAAATCGAAGTGTGTCTGTCCTGCCTGCAGTGGTCAGCTGCCGCCATCAAGCTGACTGTTGCCGGACATTCGAGTTCTTCAAAGAAAATTAAAAATATGGATTTCCATCTGAAATCTCCTGACTTTCTTTTTTATTGTTTTAATACATTTTGTGTAATATTTTTACTTTTTATTTTGAAATAACTTCAGACTTACAGTATGTTTGCAAAAAAAAAAAAAGGTCAGAAAAAAATACTCTTCGTAGGTCCGTACTCTAGTCTCCACATGTTAACATTTACTAATGCTTGCTTGATTATTCTCTATCTTTGTTTCTGTCTCTTTCTCTGTTTTTTTCTGAACTTTTTTTGAGAATTGGGGCTGAATTTTTAGTAGACACTGCAGAAGACCCCTTTAGGAATGGGTGTTTAGTTCTTCTCTATCTCCATGATGGCAAATCCTGGTCTTTGTGGGCTAACATTATCTTTGGAAGTAATGGTTTATTGACTAGTCAGGACCTGGCAGATTTTTAGCCCCTGCAAATAGTGTTTCCAAATATGCACTGTTTATTCTCTTTCCCATTTTTGAGCAGATTCCACATTTTAAAAGTTTTTTTTAAATTACTAAAAATCCATCCAGTTTAAAAACCTTATCTCCTTTTCTCTTCCCAGCAGACAGATGTAGGGTCCGGTTCCGGATCTCAGGGGAGGTGAGGCAGGGCAGGTAGAGATTCTAAGATAACCATTCCCTGTCAATGGGGGAGAAGTCCTGATCTCTTTGTGGCGTGGTCTACACTCATCTGCTCCCCTGAGGACCTCTGCTGATACACAGTGTGCTGGTTTTCAGGTGGCTGGCGTTCAGTCTTACCCCAGCTCCCACCATGGCTGTGGAACCCCTCTAGAGTGGCAGTTCCCTTAGGCCCTGCCAGTGACCTTCACCTCAACTCTCTCATCTGGCCTGAAGAATCCATGCAGCCTCTCGGCCTTTGACCCCTCTTCTGAATGCAATTGTGGGAGCAATGGGAAATTTCCAGTTTCTTGCTTGTCCTCCAAAAGCTTCGGGAGACTTGTATTTCTTTCATGGACCACCACGGAAAACTTCCTGCCTCCAGAAATTTCAGAGGGCAAAGCAGGCACTAGTTTCTTTGTTCATTCTGCTCTGTGGCAGATGTTGCTACATGATCATCTTCCTGCCAGACATTTACTAACCCTTGCAGTTAAGTGTGGCCACGGGACTGAGTTCTTGCCAACAACATGTATCTCTTGCTAGAGTGGTCCAGACAAACCTCCAAGCAATCTGTTGCGTGCCGCTTCTGTGGTCGGAATGATGATGAGGATGACACAGTGGCCTTGATGCCAGGTATTGAAGATGGCAGAACAATTGCCAGCCTCAATCCCTAAATCACTACGTGGAGAAGACTGACTACTGCCCCTTTATCCTGAGTCTGGTACCTGAGAAAGATAGAAACTTCTGCTGTGTTTGAGCAATTGTACTTTAGGTTATTGTTTATAGTGGTTTAGTCTTTCCTAACCAATATATTTCTGATGCCTGAGGACATATGTTGGCTTCAGTCTGGGCAGCTCCAGGATCAGTCTAGAGCAAATATCCCTCTGGGGAGGGTGACTCTAGTCTCCGCTTTGACCGGAACCTCCAATCTATGAGTGACTGTGACAGCCCCTAACATGACTTGGAGGGTGGGAGGAACATCTCCCTCCCTGCTTCCATCAGGTGGTCAGGAAAACTCTCTTTGGTAGGAGCATGTATTCCCCACACAGCAAGTCTCCTTCTGCGCTGGGCAGGGAATGATGATCCTGGCATTGATTGGGGTTGGGCTGGCTTTTTAAATTTTTTGTCAGTCCCAGGGTGGAGGCCAGGGTGGTATAAGTTTCCAAATGTCAAAGTTCTCCATAGAAGGGGGGCACTTGTGTTTGGCCTGTGATATCCAGCTGTGGGCCCTGGTGCCAATTCCAGGGCCATGGAAAGTCTCCCTCAACAAACACTTTGGTGAACGGTACAATGATATGGGGCAGAAAAAGTGAGGAATAAGGAGGAAACCAGTTTGGGAATTGAGGCTCTGAGTGAGAGGGTAGCTGTGAATCAAAGAACTTGCCGGGGCCTGTGCTATCTAAGCAGTCTGAGTCTGGAGGCTGTAGTTCAGGGTGAAGGGCCAGGGTGCCTGTTGACATTTCATGGGGCCTCCTTTATCCAGTGGGCTCCAGGCCAGGCTTTGTACCCCACCTCTCCTCAGGGACAACACACACATATTCCAAGTTTGATGCTTTCTGTTTAATAGTTACCATATTTTTCAGACTATAAGACACACTGGACCATAAGATGCACCTAGAGTTTAGAGGAGGAAAATAGGGAAAACATTTTTGAAGAAAAAAAATGTGGTAAAATATTTAATAACATAAATAACATAATGTTTCACCAATGTAAATATAAACAGCCAGGTAAGCTACATTTGGACAATAAGACATACCCTCATTTTCCTCCCAAATTTGGGGTGAAAAGTGTGTCTTATAGTCTGAAAAATATGGTATTTTTTTGTTTGTTTGTTTTTAGGCTGCAGGCTTAAAACCTGATGCTCCGGGGCATCCTTTCTCAGCTTCTCATTATGGGTTTAGCCCAAGTTGGGTTTTTACTTAAGAGCATGGAGGACATCTAGGATAGCCATAGAAAAAATGGGGAAAGAAGGTGGGAAGAAAGAGACAAAGGAAAGGGAGGGAGTTGAAGAAGGAGAGGGGAGAGTGGGCGGAAAGAGAATATGAATAAGGCTTGAAGGGTGCCAGGTGCCATCCACCTCTTCCATCCTCCTCAACTCCATCTTCTTTCCAACCTCGCTGTACCCCCGGGGGCTGGAGGACGCCCTCTCCCCATAGCTGGGCAGGAATGAGAGGAAGATAAACAAGCAGGCTCTGCAGTGAGAAGGCTGGAGGTAAGAGTTGAGGGGGGTCTGGTGTCAGGTAACCATGCAGTTTGAATGTAGATGAGAAATTAGAGCCATTTGAGGGCACAAAATGAGGGAAGCTTCCATGGAGAGGGGCTGAGGCAGTTCCAGGCCTCCAGTGTGGGGAAGAGGTGGGAGCATGGCCCTGGGGAGGGGATGGGGTTGCTTATGCTGGGGCCCACAGGGCCTTACTTTGGGATGCACTCACCTTCACCCTTGTTTTTTTAGAGCGTTAATTGTATGTAGCACTGGTTCTGCAATTCCCTTAAGAATTCTTTGTGTTTCCTCCTGTAATTTCTCTAGGCTGGATGCTGATTCAAGGCAAAAGAGATGCTTTATTTGTAAGAGAACCTCCCCCACCCTTCCCCGAGCCTAGGGACCACAGGGACCCCTAAGGTAGAGTGGCTTGGCTGAGGAACCAACTGCTCTCTCACGGGAAGACAGGTAGGACGGTGCACGCAGCAAGTTTCACTACCCTAGAAACCCTGTGTTGGAGCAAGTGTGTGCCTCCCTCCCACGCCTACCCCCCAACTCGCACACACACACACACACTTAGGAGCTGGCCTTATCTGGGTGTATCTGTTTCCCTGTGTTTACACCTCAGAGTGAGGCTGGGGGCAGGCTGGCTCCGGAGAGCCTGCTGGATTTTTTTTTTTAATTAAAAAAATTAAAATATAGTTGACATACAATATTATATTAGTTTCAGGTGTACAACATGGTGATTAGACATTTATATATCATATGAACCTATCACCACAATAAGTCTAGTAACCTTCTCTCACTGTACAAAGTTATTACGATATTATTAACTATATTCCCTATGCTGTACATTACATCCCTGTGACTTATTGATAATATAAGTTCAAGTTTGTACCTTTCAATCCCCTTCTCCATGCTGCCCTCCATGCCGCCCTCCTGCTGCTCTGTGCCTCCTAATTTAAGACCCTGAAGTTGACAAAGAGACCCAGAGGGATAGCTTTGGTGTCTTTTTGGCTAACACTGGAGATTTGGCACTTGTCTTTTAGGTTGTTGATGCCTCATGGGATGCTACAAGAGGTGAAGGCAGAAGGAACAATAGCTCCCTGCCTGCCTCACCCACCTCAAGTTCTTGCTTTAGGGGATGCTCCCTCTCTCTCAGGTGTTTTTAGGTTTTCAGCATTTTTGAAGTCTTTTCCTGCTTCATCAAAGTCGTTTCCTATCTCTTCAGGGCCTTTTTCTAGAGTGGATTGTGATTCAGGGAGAGGAAAAGTCATGTTGGCAGAAAGATTGCATCACTTTATTTATTTAAAAATATTTTATTTATTTGTAGAGAGAGGGGAGGGGAGGGAGAAAGGAGAGAAACATAAGTGTGATTGCCTCTCATGCGCCCCCTACTGGGGACCTGGCCTGTAACCCAGACATGTGCCCTGACTGGGAATTGAACCTGTGACCCTTTAGTTTGCAGGCCAGCACTCAGTCCACTGAGCCACAGAAGCCAGGGCAAGATCATATCACTTTAAAGTGAACCAAGACCCCTCATCCCTCAGTTTTCATCCCCTAACCTCCCTTCTCCCCCATCCTGCCCAAGTGAGGAGAGGTCTTGCTGAGGGACTGACTAGCTTCTCCCTCAGGAGAATGTGATGGGCCAAGACAGAAACTATACTCAGCAAAATCATATGATAGAAACTGTGTGGGAGTATTGGTGTGGGTAGGCTGGTGCTTAGATGAAAAAGAGAAATTTGCATCACAGAATCAAGGAAACCTTGAGGCCTTCATAGCATCTAACTAGAGTAGGGTTGGGTGGGACTTCAGAGAGCAGCTGGGGCCTGAGGCATGCTGGACCTGGAAAGGTATCCAGGAGAACCGAAGTTGAGGCATGGGAAGTAATTTATAAGACTGACGAAGGATGCAAGAAGTAAAGTCTGGGGAAGTTAGATTTGAAAAGTAGTGTGGATACAGATCATGGATGATTAGAGAGTGGGGGTTATGTGGTGGGAAATGGCGAAAAGTTTAAATGGGAAAATCTCAGATGGGTAGACAGGGCAAGGCTCCGGCCTGCGCTCTGGATGGGCCCCCCTCACCCCTGCTGGGTTAATTGTGAACCTCTCTGGGCTTTGTCTCTTCAGCACAAAGCATCTTAAAAATCAACACAAATGTTTCCTTTATGTTATACCTGTCTAGCTTCTTTCCAATCCTTTTACAACCAAGATTTTTGGAACAAAATATTTTTTCCCCCTCAACACCCTCATTTTACTTTATGTTCTCACCACCCCGTGATGTTCCCACTACCGTCTATGGGACAGGAACCACCATTGCCCAGGCACCCAAACACAGCCTCCACTTGCCGGCCTGTTCGCTGTGACACTGCTACCCACTGGGCTTTTGAAATGCTGAGTTGCATTCTCTCTCCCTGTCTCCCTCCCTCCCTCCCTCCCTCCCTCTCCCTTCCACAAACAGGCTCTTATCCATCCCTGTCTTTTCAACCCCTCCTTGCTCCCTCGTCTGGACTCTACCTTGGTCACATCAAATTTCTTTCAATTTCTTGCATAGATTTTGTTTCTCTTTTTCCTTTGCCTCTTCACATATTTTCTTCCACATACTGTTTTTCATGGCTTCCTGGTGATTCCTTGAGTCAGGGAAGAGAGCTTGCATATTCTTAAAAGGAGAATCTTTTTGGGGTTTCATGGTGAAGAGGGCTGACATGGGGCCTCCAGTTCCTGAGTAGCCCACGGTAGGACTGCCCCAGAAGGGCCCTGAAGATGGGTTAAGATATGGGGAACATTTGGCTTGTGAGATTTAGGCGCTGCTCTGTTTAACTGTT
Organism: Micronycteris hirsuta; assembly: GCA_004026765.1. Classification (NCBI taxonomy): domain Eukaryota; kingdom Metazoa; phylum Chordata; class Mammalia; order Chiroptera; family Phyllostomidae; genus Micronycteris; species Micronycteris hirsuta. The sequence continues at coordinate 71,205 of PVJI01006755.1, read as the reverse complement.
GGCTTCCTGGAGGGTCTTCAGAAGGAAGGTAAGGTAGTTCCAGTGGTCCAAGGTGGGAATAAAGTGGTGAAGAGTTGGGTGTTAGTGGGTGGATTAATTTGCATATCAAAGGCAGGTGCAGAGGCCTTTGATGGGAGGAACATCAAGAATTCAGAAGCAGGTAGCCTGGGGCTGCAGCCATTCTACAGATCCCGGGGCTTGGCATCAGAGAAGTAAGTGTGACAGGGTTTCTGCCCTCATGGAACTCACAGCCCAGGCTTGGTAATAAGTTAAATTAAAGAGTTTGATATAAATATAGCCTGTAGTGGGGAGTACCTAAAAGAGAAAAAAGTTAGGTCCGAAGTAGTACAAGGGTGTGGGGAGGAGAGAAGAGGGGGAATGGGAGATGAAACGCTCAGGCTGAATGTCAGGAGAGTAGAGAGAGGAAGTGCTACATTCCCGAAGATCTGAAACCAAGTGAGCGAGAGAGGCAGACGCTGGAGGGCCTGAGCTGGGCGAAGGCTTCCATTGCAGGACAGCACAGGGTGTGTGTGTGTGTGTGTGTGTGTGGCATGTGTGGGGGTGTATATGGTGTGTGGTGTAGTGGTGTGTGTCTCTGTGTGAGTGGTATGTGTGGTGTGTGGTGTGTGTGGATATGTGTGCATAGGGGCTGTATTTGGTGTGTGACTTCACTGGTCTATCTGTCAAGTACCCACGAGTACAGCAGTAATGAGTTGTTTCCCTGAGCTGGTAGAAGCTTGGTCAAGTGCACTAGGTATGACCAGAAAGTAAACCAGCTGAATTTAATATATGCTTGTCAGGAAAATGTCCTCAGAGTCAATGTCTCAGTCTTGGAATGGCCTCAAAATGACATCACATACCATTCATTGAAAGGTGAGTTAATATTTGGAAATGGTCAACTATCATTAAGAACAATGGGTGAGGAATAAGGTGGAGAGAGGTTTGGGCTGAAAAGTTGGTTTTGTTACTTCATCATAAGGCTCCCTTTTTTATCCAGCTCCTGTACTGGTTCTGAAAATCAATTTGAAAGGGAATTTTGGAGCATCGGAAGTCCATTTAGGATGATTGTGGCTTCCCATAGTAACTTGCTTGAAGAATGTGGTGCTCATGAAGATAGAGAAATTCTGCTTTATTTGAGACAAATATGTTCTCTTTTTATTACCATCAAGTTGAGTCTTAGCCAGGTCTTTGGAACACTTAGTACATTCAATATTCCTTTATCCTGATGGGCTGGAGAGTTAAGAAATTTCAGGCAGGGGAGGGAATTGATTTGGGGAGACTTCCTAGACCAAGAGGCCTGCAGTGAGGAGATGGAAGGGAGGGTCTTCAGTGCTGTGGACTTGTTAGTGTAAGACTTGAATGCAGAACTGGGGCATATGAATCTAGTGGAATTGACTTTGGGGACCCTTGAAATAAGGGAATAAAATAGATGAGGGGGGCAATTGGTAGAAATCTAAGAGAAATGTTACAATGGAGTTTTAAACAGCAGGAAAGGAAGGTCATATTGGTTGCCTGCCATTCCCTGATTCTGGGTAATCGGAGCCAGTTCTAAAGTACCGAAGGGGTCTGAGCAGGTCTGGGGTCTCCTCAGCCTCCAGCCCTTGTGACACACCTCCTTCATTTCCAGAGGCGCGGGGGTTCAGGTCTAGCTGCATGGAGAGGCAATTTCTTCACAAAGATGACTTGGACAAGTAAGGATTTTATGTTCTTGCTAACTCATGTGTGAATCTGGGGCTCCGTGGGGCTGAAGGCTGAGGAAAGGAGTAGCCAGTGAGATTTGCAGGAGGCAACTGGTCTTGCTCTTGCTGAGATTCTAAGAAATCCGGGAGGCCTTTGTCCTGAAAGGCCAAGAATTGGCCACAGGTTCTGGCTCCCTCTTGGTCTCTGGCTGTCTCCTGAGTAGGATTCCAACCTCTTTCCTGCTTCCTGTTCTGAGTTAATGACAAGGAAGGAGCTCTCTGGGTAAGTGGGAACAATGAACCTCCTCAGGGACCTGGAGACACTTAGAGGGGAGGGCCTAGGGAGAAGTCATTCCGTTTACATCCATCAGACTGGCAGAGAGAAGGGAAGCAAATGGCTTGGGCTGAGGGTGCAACGGGGAGGGCAAGAATAATTCCTTCCCTTTGGCTGTGCCAGATCCTGCAAATGTGTACTTCTTGCTGTATCACGTGTTGTCTGTTTCATGCATTTGTGGCTCAACTTTCTGAATGTGGGGGCAGGGGGGAAGTCTCCAGTCCTATCTGCTTTCTTAAATACTTATTTCTGATACCCAATTAATAGGCTTGACACCTCTCCCACTAGGAGAAATGCAACTCTCTTGTCAATGTCCATGTGGCCTTCTAGGCGTTTCTTACCTTTCGATCACTTTTTCCTATGACTTCCACTGCCTGCTGAAATCATCAGTATCACTTTATGTCTTGATTCCTTGAGCTCTTGAGCTTCTGTGCCTGAATCCCCAACCAACATAAGGTTTTTGTCTTTGCTGAAAAGTTGGGGTTAAATTCCAACTCGAAAACAAGTTAAAAGTGAATACTAATCATCCATGTCCCAAGTTTCATTGGCCTCACTACCACAGGGAACTGCACACCATCGCGGGCTCCTTAGACCTTGCGTCTCTTCTCCATTCTCTTTCTCTGGGCCCCCTTATCCATTCACCTACCTTTATTCTTCATCTGTTCCCAGTAACTGTTTATTGAGTCCACACCATACGTCACTAATTAGTTTAAGTAGTTTAGTTCTTGTTCTCTCCCACCACCCAGAGGAACCTCACTATCTCCACTGAGAATCCAAATCGGACAACCATTTCTGACCAGGTGTGCCCATGACGTACCTCAGTCAGAGAAAAATATTGTATCCTGTGATAAACCACAACCACAGCCCAAGTATTATCCTTTATTCTGACCTTTTCTACTGTGAGTTTTGACTCCCTAGTGAAAAAAAAAGAAGAACCTTATCTTTGACTTTACAGTATCAGTGACTGCAGATAATGTAATGACCCTTGCTGATACTCACCTCGGAGCTGCTCTTTTTCTACCAATGAATAAGGAACAGACCAGCTGCTACTTTTGCTTTTTTCCTTTATCTTCTGTGTGTTTTATTCAGAGAGCCCAGTTCTTCTAAAGGAATTCCTTGCAAACAATGGAAATAAAAATAATTTGTTTTAAATGCTCAAACTTTCCTCTCAGTTTTCTAGTTTTCTTTTGATATCACCCAAATGTCCTTTCTTTTTGCATTATGTGAAGCTCACTGAAATATTGTCTTAAGCACAAAACCATGTGTACCTGGATAAATCATGCCATTGTTTTGGAGGACAAGAGGTCTGCAGCCAGTTATTTTTGTCATAAATTCTTCTATAATAAGATTGATGTAATTTGGTTTGCATGTATGAGCACAGCCTGGGGAGAAGGAGCAGGATCCCCCCGAAGGCTGATGTAATTCCTTGGGCAGTGGTTGATCCTCAGGGACCTACTGGTTCTGACTCTGAGTCTCGGTGTCTGGCACACTCTCTGCCTCTGCTCTGTCCCACCCCTGGCCCACCACCCCCTCCCCAGCTTTATAGTTGGCCACCATGCAGAAACTAGAACCGACTAGCTGATCATATATCTCATGACTTTATGGGAAGTAGCAACTGACTATATCATTGATAAGTTTCTGGATGGTGGTGTGGAAAAGTATTCTCTAGAATGAACACAGTTCTCTAGAGTTCTTTAAGGACGAGGGGCATCAGAACCCAGATTTCTGCAAGTTGTTTCAGGAGTCCGAGCAGCAGTCTTGTGAGTCAGGAGGTAGCGGGGGCAGCCTGTGGGCCCTGGCAGTGTGCTCCTCATAGGCTCAGGATTCTGTTGGTTAAACAGTTTGAATACTGGCTTTTTGTTTTAAAATTCTCTGTTTATTCTCCTTAAATAAAATCATGCCAAGCATTTCAGACTACTTCTGCTATGCTAAATGAATTAAACAAAGGGTGTTTTTCCATGCACAAGCCAGGAGGATTTTAGGGGCCAGAATGGGGTGGGATGGCAGGGACATTCTCCAGAACAAGTTATGGGACAGATTCTGGCTGCTTGGCTTGGCTCTCTCCCCTCTCTCTTCCAGCATAAAACTCACTTAGTGTTTGTGTTTAGAGTTAAGAAGACAGTTCCTCTATCCAGGGCTCATTTATAAGCTGAGTTTTCAAAGAAGGTCAGGGCTGTGGGGAACAGCAAGAAAACCAGCCTTGTTGGAGCAGAGCATCTGTGGACATGCTCTGGGTCTGCTTGGGGGGTTCTCTAGGGCCCCATCCTGGGTTTCCATACCCCTTAAGCAGAGTTACCTGGTATTCTCCCACTTCCCTTTGTTTTAGAATGTCATTCACTTTTGTCATAGCTAAATGCTTACAACCATGAACTTCTGGTCCCTGGTTATATCACATCTATGGGAAGTATCTTGCCTTGTGTCTGGTTCACCTTTGGTCTGTGAAGGTCATTCTCTGGGAACATTTGGATCCTTATCACAGCTTTGCCACTGGCTCACTGGGTGTCCCCGGAAAGCCACCACTCCTCCTTTGACCTTTTTGCCTTCCTTTGTCAAACAAGTGAGCTTCATTAGATCCCTTGGAAGGCCCCGGTGCAGTTCTGCCACCCAGTGTTTGGGCTGGCCATGCCCCAGATCTCCAAGGGCTCTCTGGCTGATAAAAGACTGCCTGAGACTCAGGGTTGGAGCTCTGCCTGCGTGGAAAGTTCCCTTTCCAGGGAAGATTCTGAATTTATGCTCTGGACTGACAATGTTCACCTCCATCTCCCCTCTTCTTCCCCTGCCCCAGGACACTTTTGTCTGAGAGAAACACTGGCTTAAAAATATCTCTGTGTGTTTTATGCTTCTCCAAAGTCCCAAGATACGCTCTCAAGATGTGGAGGCTGCCCTTTGGGTGAATGAGGATCCAGGTGTGTTGGGGGAGGCACCTCCTCGCTAAATCAGAAGCTCCATATTCACAGCCATGGCAAGTCTGGGACAGCAGAGGGTGCTGTGGGAGCAGTGGGGTGGCCCCCACGGCCCTCCTTTCCCTCCAGAAGTCATCTCAGGCCACCCATGCCTTTAAACCAGACTCTGCCTCAGCCAGCCCGGTCTAGCCTCTGCTTTAAAAAAAAATTGTCATTCCACAGTGCACTGTACATAGAAGGTACTTGTCAAATGAATGAATAATGGAAAGAAACAGGAATCTTTTCTTGGTTCCTACCTTCAATGGACAAAGGATAGATGCCCTGACCCCAGCTGGTCACCTGTGCCTCTTCAGCCTTGTTGGCATACTGAGGTCTCACTCTAAGTCCTGCTGCTTCCGAGTGGCTAGAGATCGTGGAAGCAGGCAGTGTTGAGCCTTGAATCACTGTTTTGGTTGTATGCAGGTCCTGTTCTTTATTTGACTAAATCCCTGGGAGCTCCATAAAACTTCAAGAATATTCCTGAGAGGGAGACAAATAGAGAGGGAGCCAGGGAGCCTCCGACCAGGACCATGCACTGGAGGGGAGGTGGAGATGGCTTCCTACTGTCTCTGATGGGCAAGTAACCAAGACACTGAGGTCCTGGAAGACGGGGGGTCATGGGGCAGTGTGTCCTCCTCCTCTCTGGGTGATTCTGGGGCTCAATGTTGGGGTGAGGCCTGATGTGGAGAAGGGTGGGGTAATGACCTGAGCTCTGCAGTCTGGTCCCTTGGGGGAAGAACTCAGGCCGCTAAGAAGGAATATGTCCAAGCAACAGTCATGTCCTGTTGTTAGGGGCACTGACACATCGGTTCTCTCGAGTCCATGCCCTCCTATTTGTCATCATTGTCACTTCCTAAGGCCCAGCTTCTGTAGCGTGTTCGTACCTCCTAGCTGGGCCTTGTCTCCAATCTTTTTGTCCCTCATGGTTTTGCCAGAATGATTTTGAAAAAGCCTATCAAGCCAGGCCTGCTTTCACTTTTAAAATTCTTTTCATCCCATTACCTGCAGGATGAAGTCTAAACTCTTAGTGTAGCATCAAAGCTGTAGAAAAAAAATTAGCCCCTTATTAGAGAATTCTGAGAAAATGAGGCAGCTGTGACATATATTCAGAGTTTTTCTGAACCTCCACTTAAAAAACACAGTAACTGGATAGCAAAACCCCAGGCCCGTGGACAACATTTACAACAAAACTAGGTAATAAGTATTCTTACAAACCCCCAAATACAAGGTGGGTGAGGGAAGGTCACCTACTGACACAAGAGTGTGTGTTACTGGTGTCTAGAAGGGAGAGAGCAGAGACCAGTTGACAGGACCCTGAACCTTATTTTCTTCTAAAAGGTCAGTGATACTAATTTCATGTAAAAATGAGCAAGAGAAAAGTAATGAGGTCAAATATAAATTATTTTTTAATGAAATAGAAAAAGAAATGGAATAGCAACCTTACAAAGAAAACATGTTGATGAAATGTACCCATAGAACAGATCAAATCTTATAATCTTTTATTTCAGAATAAGCTAAAAGGCATTAATAAAATGATACAAGACATAGTAAGTAAGAATTATGAACTCATAAATGAGGTGACCAAGCTCAGGAAAGAATGAAGCAAAAATCTTTTCAGAATGAGCTTAACGAGGAGGAATACAAGAGTGAATTAACAAAACAGATAACGCCTCAGGTAAATGACAGTGAAAAGTAGGAAGAATTTAAAAATAAAAAGAAATTAAACCCCAGCTGGTGTAGCTCAGTGGATTGAGCGCGGGCTGGGAACGAAAGGGTCCCGGTTCGATTCCCAGTCAGGGCACATGCCTGGGTTGCAGGCCAGGTGCCCCGTGAGGGCCATGTGAGAGGCAACCATACATTGCTGTTTCTCTCCCTCTCTGTCTCCCTCCCTTCCCCTTTCTCTAAAAATAAATAAAAATAAAATCTTTAAAAAAAAAAAGAAATTAAGAAAGAGACAGGATTCAAGAGGAAGTGACAGATGTTGAGGAAAGGCAAAGGAGAGCCACATACACATAAGTCCCTAAGGAAGAAAGCCAAAAAGGGAGTAGGACAAACTAAAGACCATACTTCAAGAAAACTTTCCTTAAAGTAAAGGACGTTATTGAGGGTTTTTTTTTTTTGTTTTTTTTTTTTTTAAAGAAAACTTTCCCGAAGTTGGAAAGATTTGAAGCTACAAATGGAAAGAGCACCCTTGAAACTGTCAGTCTGGAGTGACCAACATCAAGACAGAATGTAATAAAGTTACCGGGCCTCAGAGTAAGATAAAAGCCTTTGAGCTCTAGGCAAAAACAGTACATTTTCCTTCAAAGGAGAACAACATTAGATCATTATCAGACTTCTTTGACAGAAAGGCTTTGTGCAAGAAGGAAATGAAGTAACATATTTAAGACTGCAAGGAAAGAAAATGTAATCCAAGGATTTTATATCTAACAAAACTGATTTTTAAATATAAAGGCACACTGTGTTATCAATGTGCTCTTTCTGAGGAATCTAGAGAATGATCTTCAGACAATCAAAATGACAAGAGGGATATCACCATAAGGATTGGTAGCAAACATTAAAAATATAGTTACCTGTAGAACTATAACTAAATGAGAGTTCAAAAGGAGGGGATAGCATGAAATGGTTATGTATTCGGCCAGTTGAGACGTGAGGTTATGAGAATGAGGAATGTGCATAGGCAATTAAGAGAAACTCTTCTGAGGTTCAGAGGTGGTAGTATTGATATTGTTATTTTCAGACTGTTGTATAATGCAGCATAATATAAATGACTAATTATGGGACTGTTCGATCGTTGTATTTTTAAGAACTAAGTTTTTTTTTCCTCCAGGAGAAAAAAACTTGCTGGGCTTTTTATTGGAATGACATTGAATCTATAGATCAATTTGGAGATAGTAGACATCTTTACAATGTTGAATCTTTCCATCCATGAATATGATCTATCCCTTAATTTATTAAGTTATTAATTAGTAATATAATATAAAAATTTTAAAGTCTTTACCCAAGGACATTGTTTCATTGCTTTTAGAAAGAGAAAGAGGAAAGGAAAGAGAAAAATATCAATGCAAGAGAGAATCATTGATTGGTTGCCTCCCAAACACACCCGGACCTGCGAGCGAACCTAGGTATGTGCTATGACTGTGGAATGTTTGTCTTTCTATGTCTGGCTTATTGATCATTTTTGGAAGATGATAGGAAATTAATTCACTATCTTTAAAACCAATAAATAAAAGGAAAAACTCAAGCATTTATTCTTTCTATATGAACTGTACCACTAGGTAACCAAATAGTAGATGAAGGAAGTGTCTCAATAAATGCATTCCAACTGATAAATTTAAAAAAAAGTTAGAGTATCACCGCTTTGCAACTCTCAATTAATTAATGAATTTAGACATTGGACATCAATAACTGCAAACATCACACAGAAAAAAGAAAGAATCAGATATTTTCTTCTCTTGTTAAAGGAACAAACCACACCTAGCTAGTCTTAATAGATGGGTCAGTCCAGGCTCTGGACTCAGCTGTCAGTTTTCTGAAAAGAGAAGAGAGAAACATATTGAACTGAACCATGTATATGGAATCAACAATAATCTAGATTGTCAGAAACTGCACAGGTCAAATGTCTATTTCCAGGTCAAAGGTTATCTTCAACAGCTATATCAAAAAGAAAAGCAAGGGATTGAGGGGAAGCCTTTAGATTAAATGGGATTTAAAAAGCATAAATTTTTTAGCCTTATAAATTTTTTTTAGAAAAGGAATTTTAAACTATGGCGGACAGGGATGCACACATGGGTGATAAAATCATAAACAAACACAAGGAAAATCTTATCAACATCAAGGATGTGGCCATTTTGGTTGGAAGGAGGCAGTTGTGATGGGGATCAGACACTTGGATAGGTTTCTACTGTGGCCAGCAGAGTTCTATGATGTATGTGGTGGGGTAAATGGGTGTTTTAAAAATAACTCAGTAAGCTGTGCGTTTATTTTGAGTGGTTTTCTGCATCTGTATTTTATTTTATAATAAAATGTTTCAAATAAGTCTAGTCCTTTTCTAGAAAGTTCTCCTCCTCATATTCCAATCTCCTGGCACCCTTTGATTTCCCTGTCCTGAGCACTAATGTCTCTGAAAGGGCAGCGCTCTTTTCTCCTCTACCGCTTTGCCTAGAATGACCCTTTCAGGTCATCCAGCTAATAAATTGCAGAGTTGGCACTAAATCTCTGGCTGGCTGATTCTTAGTCCTGGCTCTACTATAACAGACTACTTCTCTTTCATTATCCAAATTGACTCAGAAATCTGCCATTACCACTTCTTAGGCAATAAGTCTCCTGGCCTTGGTAGAGTTCTTTCATTACCTACTTAATGCTTGGGGACCCTCATCTTCTTTTAGTCTCTGGTTTTGGAATTTAAGACTATGCTCCTTCTACTGATTTCCTTATGAGTTTATGGTCTTTGGCATCGCTCTCCTTCCTCTTGGTGACCTGGGAAGTCCTCATCTTAGTCTTAACTTCAGGTAAGATTACACCACATGTAATTTGGCCTCTTTTTCAGTCTTTAGCTTACTTATTTAGCAGTTGGGAAGGCTAATGAGTCCAAGAGAAGGTTAGTACCTGCCTTTAAGTTCTTGCATTAGAGAGGCAGCCAGTGTAGTGAATGAAGAGCCAGCACATCAGTAGTGCCAGGCTCAGGTGCAAGGTCATGGTTCTTTCTTTTTACCTCATGCCCTGTCCTTGTTCCCAAAACCCAAGCTAGAGTTTCTGCATAAAAAGTTTTTATTTTTTTAAATTTTACTTATTTTTTTTAGAGTGGGGAAGGGAGGGAGAAAGAGAGGGAGAGAAACATTAATGTGTGGTTGCCTCTCATGTGCCCCCTACTGGGGACCTGGCCCACAGCCCAGCCATGTACCCTAGACTGGGAATCGAACCAGCAACCCTCTGATTTTCAGGCCAGTGCTCAATCCACTGAACCACACCAGCCAGGATGGGGTTTTTTTTTTATCACAGCAACATGTTGGGCTGGAATAGACTTCCTCCACATCCCACTCTGGGCCTTGTGTAGTGAATTCCCTTTTGGGGGCTTTTGATATCATTTTCTGTCCATAGACTGCATTGGGATAACCTCAGTCAATAAGAGGGGAGTGTAATATTATTTAATCTGGGATGAAGGAGTCAGTGTCTTGATCCCTTTCCTTTTAGAAACCTTTTTGAACTCTGCAAATTTACTTACTTTTACCCCAGTAGTCTGCTCCAGCTATTGAGGATCTTAAATAAACTAGCCTTGTCTGGCCATATACAAAAAGTCTGATGATACCATTTCCAGGATATTGGAAACCTATCCTCCTGGCAACTCAATTAAAAGAACTATTTAGTGTTTCCTCCTGTAATAATGAAAATCTACTCGGAGTTGATCCTCTTTTCTTTAGACATAGAAGAGGGTGGTGAAATCTTATGTTTTGTATTACTGAGCATTCTATTACTTAAGTAGTAATCAATTCCAATATTTGTATTAACTAAGATACATAACTTTATTGATATAAGCAAATTAGAGTTGTCACATTGGTTTTATATAATTTAAAATAAAATGAGTGGTATATTTCATATTTTGTTTTCTACATATCATTAATCACAGGTGCACTAATTATTGTTAGAATTGTTGAAGGGCTGAAAATAGTTAGTGGCCCTACATTGCCACCCTCATGGACCACCAGTGATCTGGGTAACCCAGGCAGGGAATCTTTGTTTTATATGACATAGGCCTAGAATATACGCTACATCAGGGCTTTCTAAAAGGGTGCTGCACTGGGCCTGGAAGGACACATGTCCTGCTCTGCATGTTTGTTCATGTCTATCATGGGCTCTGCTGGGGCTTTCTTACTAGATACACAAGCCCATGTGTGTTTATGTGCATGTACACATGTGCATGCACATGTGTCTCCACATACCAGAGGCTCATGAGAAGGGCATTGCCCACATGGTTGTGGTGACAGGGATTGTTAAAGATCACTGGAGACCAAGAGGCTCATGGATGAAGATTCTCTTTATTCCCTGTTTGTTTCTTCCACAAATGGTGTAAAACTATTGAGCTCCCACTATATGTCTGTGGAGGGGTTCTGCCCACAGAGCCCCCTGTCTGCTGCAGATGAGAATAAGTCTACCAAGACATGATCTGCTTGGGGAGGAAAGGTGGCCGATCTCTCAAAGAAGAAGGGCCAGGAACCTTTTCCTCAATGGGCTTTTATTGGGTTCAATTTGCACAGGAATACAGGTAAAGCTCATCAATCATTGTCAGGCAGTAAAGGTCAAACGATACATAACATACAAAGGGCTTATTCTGAGTCAGGGTCAGTTAGCTAAAGGGCCATAAAACTTTGGGGAATGAACTCATTTCATGCTTGGACCCGTATCAGAAAACCAAGGGCATTCTTAGCAAAGCAGGTTTCACAGGATTTTATGCATTCTTTCTTAGGCCTGATTGCTCCGGGAACTGCCCTTTCCAGCACTTGGCCTCACCGCCCTCTGTCATTGTTTCAGGCTTAAGTCAGGCAGGGGAAGCAAAGCAGCCAAGAGATTAGGAGACTTCTTGCAGACAGAATGAGGACTCAGGCTATGTCAAAGCCGAGGAGTGAGGGTCCATCACCCCCTTTTTCTATAGCCCCCCAAGTCCTTCTCTGAGGGCCCCTTCGTGACCGTGTCTGTCTTGAGGAATCTTACCTGTCATTGGCTAACCAACCATGCACTTGGGGCCAAGCAGGGTGAAGCAAAGCGGGCAGAGGCGGTGCCCCTGCCAGGGAGAAAAGCTTTGTCTCCATAGTGGCCCATGGTCCCAAGGTCTCTCACTCAGCCCCAGCCATGGGGGGTCACAGCCTCTGAAACCAGGCAGAGTAGCTCCCAACATATGCCAGACATTGACTTGGTCCTGGGGATTCAGAGAAAAAAAGGGACTTATTTTTTGATCTTAAGAGTCATTGTTTTAGTGGTGAAGACAGACAAGGAAACTTATTATTATAGCAGCACTTGAGAGACTAGTGGTAAGTTATTTAAACCATATAGGCCTGCATCCTTGCTCTACTACTTACCAACTAGGCAATTTTACCTTCGAAAAGTTACTTAATCTTCTTATGCTGTTGGGTAAAATATATGTCATAGTTGCATCTACTTCTAAATGTTTATTTCCAAGAGTGGAATAAAATAATTGTGGGTAAAATACTTACCAGAGTACCTGGCACACAGTAGTGCTCAATAAATATTAGATATTATAAGACATGCTAAGGAACAGCTAGCGTCCTACAGTTGTGTTAAATTTTGGGAAGTCAAACTGCGGGAGTCAAACTGCAGGTAATACTTGGTAATGCCTGAAATTCATTTGTTCATGGCCAAGTCATCTATCTTTAGCATTTCAGCCTCTTCATCTGTAACATACAGGTAAGACGCCCATCCCATCAGTATTGTTACGCCACTTAAATGATATAATTTATGTTATATCTGGCCAAAGTAGGTGCTCAGCACATGTCAACTTTTTCCTATCCTTATCTCTTTTCTTCTCCTTTTTTTAGGAAGAGACTCCTGTAGTTTGTGGTGATAGGAACTGTGGAGGTGGGGGCAGGTGTCTTGAGAAAAGAAGTTTTCATCCACTGAGGCTTCAGGTAGCAACAGCTCAGTAACTATAATGCAGGAACTATGATACCTCTGACCACGTAGAAAACTCTGGAACTGTTGTGAATTTCCTCCTACTTATTACTATTAGCTTTACTTCTATTTGTTCATTTAGTAAAATCGTTTGAAAAAGGGATTTAGGTGTCAGCAAAAAAATGGGTAGCTGGGGAGAGGGGACGCATTCCCATAGCCAGACCTTGGGGAAGAAGAGTGGGCCAGCGATGGCGCCCAGAGGAGCTGCAGAGTGCCAGGGACTAGACCAGAAGGAGGCCCATCAGGTGGGTTTCCCACACTCCTTACCTCCCCAGTCTCCTGAGTGGCATTTTGTTGGAGGAGAGGCTGGCCCTAGGGATTCAGGTGAATTGGAAGAAACATTTATTACTCTGCAACCCGTGTCTCTACCACTGCCCACCCTCCCAGACCAGGGCTGCTCTGACCTTGGCCACAGCCAACCACAGGACTGAGGGAACGCCAAGGTAAATACCAGATTGGTGCTGGCCTTGGGGCCTAGAAGATAAGATACTTGGCAAAGAGCAAAATAAGTGCACTGAGGCAGCAAGAGGTGAATCAATGGATTATTCTGAGGGCGGTAGAGGTGGTGGTTGAGACATAGAGGGGAGGGAGGGAGGAAGGGAACAGCAGGGAGGGCTCCTTGTGTCATCTGGTTGTTGTCCCTCCTGGTCAACGACGAAGTCCCTGGGAAGATTCTCTCAGGTGTCTGAGGAACATTTGGTAATGAATGTGTGTGCTCATAGTAGGAAATGTTTGAAGGAACCAGGAGATAAAACATAAACAAGGTTTGGGATGAGGGTGTGTGTCAAGAAGTGTGGACAGGCAGAAACATACAAAGAGCAGAGACACATGCAGAAAGAGAGAGAGAGAGAGAAAGAAAGGCAATGGATAAAATGAGAAAGAGAAACATGGGGTGATGGAAAGAGATGGGGAGCTCAGAGGCAGAGATTCAGCATGGAAAGGAGTAGAAGGAAGATCCTGAGAAACACCCACCACTTCAGGTTTGGCTTTGTGATGAGGATGTTGTAATTCATCCTAAGGGTTTCAGTTCTCAAAGGCTCCCCAAGGTCTCTGGAAATTAGGACAGAACTGGAAGAGGGAAGATGGAGTTGGGCAGAGGTAAATCATTGCACTTAGGGTGAGGTCCTGCTTCCCAGTCCCCAGAGGGACAATGTTAGATAGAATAGAATGTGGTTTTAAGGAATGCACTTTCTAAAGCCCTGGCTGATGTAGCTCAGTGGATTGAGTGTGGGCCTGCGAACTGAAGGGTCGCCGGTTCAATTCCCAGTCAGGGCACATGCTTGGGTTGTGGGCTGGGTCCTTAGTTGGGGACATGTGAGGGGCAATCACACATTGATGTTTCTCCCTCTGTTTCTCCTTCCCTTCTCTTCTCTCTAAAAATAAATAAATAAAATCTTTAAAAAATCCAAACGAAAAAAGGAATGTACTTTCTTGTGTTGATGACAAGGACACCTTCTTTGGGGTGGTAGTGGTGGTGCTTAAGAAGTTGATGTGTGTTTTCCCCCCATTTTCTTTAGGCATTCCTGGGGACAGCTGACAATGACCGGTACTCACTGTGCATGTAATATGTGCCTATGCCTGTGTACTGTACCTGTCTGTGCCACTTGTAACCTGGATCTGTGTATAACATGATTGGCAGGCTTCCTCACATTCCTGGGAGAGACGGACTGATGAGGCACCAATGGGGAAAGAGCCCATTCCAGGGGAATGGGGTGAAGGACTGGAGCCTGAGTCTTATCCTTTTCCCACTCTTATACTTCAGGATAGTGCAAGCAGGGTGTTGCACTAGCTAGTAAGTCAGAAGGCCAGACAGGGCAGAATTCTGGGCACCCTGGTTCTGCTGGGGTTACCCTGCTCACAGTCTCCTCTCCACCCTAAGTACTGACCTATCCTTCTTGTCTTTATTATCTATAAGAATGATCTATTCCACAAACTTATCTCAGAGGTCCTTGACTTGTAGAACTCAGATCTATTTCTGTTTTCTCTATTTTAGTTACACCAACAAGACAGATAATTAGCTTGTTCTTTTTTTTTTTTTTTTTTTAAAGCAGAGTTTGTGTTTTTGGAACCACAAGGTTATCTGACAAGAGGTGAACAAATTCCCAGACCTCACTTAAACCAATCCATTTGGGATTTTAGTGAGGACACGGGATTCATTTTGTGTTTGAATGGTTACAACCCACTGACTTCTTGGTCAGTCCCCCAGGTTCATCAAAATCTTTAACATTTGGTTCAGTGTCTTCATCTGTATTTCTTTGAGGCCATTATCCATTTGGATGTCCAATAATTGGGAAATAGTGTTTCCCAATCCTCCCTCCCCATCCCACATACACATACTTAGTGGCCTCGGTTCCCATGCATATTTTCTCCTCTCCCCCCACCTTCACTCTCACCCCACCCCTCAAGTCTCCAGGGATAAAGCATTGTTACAAAACCTTTGATTTTATTCCCATATTTTTTGCAACATTTTGAGCTTATTCCTCTTTTAGCAGTTTCCCCTCAGCCCACAAACATTTTTTCATTTTTTCTTGTAGAGAAATCTCTTTTAATCCTGTGCTCTCCTCTACTTGCTCTGTCATTTTTTAATCTTTTTTTCCCTTTTTTCTTTTTAAACATTAATGTGTGGTTGCCTCTCACATGCTCCCCCCACTGGGGACCTGGCCTGCAATCCAGGCATGTGCCCTGACTGGGAATTGAACCAGCAACTATTTGGGTCACAGGCCGGCGCCCAATCCACTGAGCCACACCAGCCAGGGCCATTTTTTAATCTTTTACCCAAATGTCTACACACTTTTATTCTCTCCCTCATCTCTCCATTTAACTCTTGTATTAATTTATCTGGATTCTGTTCCAATACTCCTTCAGGGGGGAAAAACAAACCCTCTTAACTCTTTATTTGCTATTTCTTCTATGAATTTAATTTTTCTGACAAGTTCTCTTTTTACAAATACGATTATTCACTACTTTTCATTATACATGTTCATTTAAAATATCTGAAAATATATAAGGATAAACAAAATAAAGAAAAAATACATTTTTAAAAATATTTATTGAACTCTGGAGGAAGTACAGGGGGGAAGGTGAATTGAAATAATGAATTTGGTTTCCAAAATGTTGAATTAAGCTGGCTGGGTTTTATCTCACATGCTATTTAGACAGTTAAATATGTAGGTATATAATCCTGGAGAGCATTTTGGGCTGGCAACATAGAGATGACAAAAATAATAAGATAGGTATCAGATACTGTGCTAGAAGTTTTATAGTTATTTTCTTATCTAATCCTGTTAACATCTGTATGTTCTTACAAATTGGGAAATTAAAGCAAGACCATTTTGCAACTCGTCCAGGTTAATGAGTAATATAGATGGCATTTGAGCCCAGGTTGCCTGTCTCCAGAGTTCACACTCTAAACTCTCCATTGTACTTCCTTTCTCCATCTCTCTTCATTTCAGTTTCTTTTATTCTTAATTTGGATAGGAGGCTATTTTGGTTTATTTGTCTTAAGGGATGTTTATATATTGATTAATGCGTGTTTTTCTAGCTCCTGCCCAACTATTAAGAGATTCAGTCATAGTTTTAATACCTCATTTGTTCTCTCCCCTCTGGATCCTCTGGTCCCTCTGGTCCTTCTGGCTTGAATTTTTCTCTATGGGTTTTCCAAAGACAAAAGTAACAATTCCAATCACATTTCATTCGCACAAGAAAATAGTTCTTAGTCTTGACTGAAAGGATACTTTAAACCTCAGGAATTCCCTGTGTATCTGGTGAGGACCACGTGCTAGTGAGTGTTCAGTGGCCCGGCTGACCTCCCTGACACTCCTCGTCCATGGCTTCAGTAGTCAGTTTGGGAAGGACATCTGACCTCTGAAGTGTAGCCAAGAAGGGAAAATTAGAGGTTGGTGTTCTTCTGGTGAGTTGATAAAGGGGTCAATGGGAAATGAAGAAGTGAGGACAGTGATTAGAAGCACTTTTGAGAAGTTTGGCCTGGGTGATGACAGATCCGTGTGTTCAGGGCTATGGTTTGGAGGGAGGATTTTTTCCAAAATGAGAGAGACTTGACTATATTTAAATGCTGATGGAAAAGAACGTGCAAATAAACACTGTTAATGTATTTTTTCTTCCCCATCTAAATGTATCAAATATTTTTCATATATGTTATGATAATTTTAGACAGATAAAATACATATAAAAAAGTCAAAATAATTTAAAAATCACTTGGAATGTGATACAGGGATAGCTGTTGTTAAACGTCTCAGGTTTTTGTGGGTATATATATACATACATATATATATATATGTATATATATATATACACTTTGTGAACCTTTTGTTTGTCATATGTTGTTAGAAGATTGATCAGTTTTCCTCCATTCATAATATTTATTTTCAGGTTGAGAAAACTCCATGCATAACACTCATGGCGTCAATTCACTTCTAAGTAAGGGTGATTTAAACTGATTGGGGAGTTTGGAAGAAGAGACTGGATAGGGGTGGCCTTGTTCTCTTCCTCTCCTTCGGGCCTAATCTGCCCGTAGGGAGCATGTGCTCTGCTGTTCTCCTCCACGCCAGGAACCCCATGTGTGGGTGGCCTATGGCGGTCCAGCCCTGTCTGTGAGTAGATGGGCAACTGTATTTAATCCTGGGATCCAGTGGTAGAAAACTTCTTTCATATAGATATGAGCCTTATTCTCTACTATCAAATTTATCAGTAGGAAGGATGACATCTTGATCAGCTTTTGCCATATCTTTTAAAAAAAGGGTTAACCTTTAAATTTTGAAATACTTTCATACTTCAAGAAAACTTACACAAATAAACAAAGAACTTCTGTACATCCTTCACCCAGAATGCCCAATTATTAATAATGTACTGCATTAACCTTATCATTCTCTTATTATTTTCAGCAAATTGTATTTCTTAAAGATAAAGACATTCTTCTAAATAACCATAGTATATCCATAACAATCAGAAAATTAACAGATACATGACCATCTAATCCATATTCAGATAATGTCAGTTGTCCCCATTATATCTCTTATAGCAAAATAAATAAAAAACAAACCAACAGCAACAAACTTTTTTCTCTTTTATGCCTCGACTTTCTTTCCCAGATGAAATCCAGGACCATACATGATATTTGGTCTTCATATCTCCTTAGCCTCCTTCAATCTGGAAAAATTCACTGCTGTATCTCCAGGGTCCTCACAAATATTTGTTGAATGAATTAATACCAAAGATGTTCCCAGTTAAAAAGCTAAAAGGAAAAGAAACTGTCTGGGACAAGGTGGTGGAGAAACTCAACCAGAGACAAAAGCAGGAGAGGGCAACTGCAGAAATGAGACCTGCTCTCCTCCCAGGAACCCTGGAGAGTCTTGAAGCCTGAGGAGAAACTGACCAATGGGATGATCTAAAGGTAAATAAGCAAATGACTCTTATTGAATATCCAGGCTAGTCACTACCCCTCCCCTCACCAGTGCCTCCACCCATGCCTCGTGTTTACATAATGATTGGCAGAACAGTTTGACCTGGAGTGAGCAGAGGAGTGGGCCAGGACCTGTGAGAACTCTGGGCCTTCTGATGGTTACAGAGGAGAAAAGAAAGGAAGGACTGTTCTTTGGGAGGAGACAACAACTTGACTGTTGACTCCACTTTCATAAACCCACATTCCTTAATGGGAAACCCTGGTGTCAGCATCTTCATCCTGTTTGGCTCTTAGTGCCTTCCAACAGAAGGAGAGAGAACTATTGTGGAGGCAGACATATAGAAAGTTGTAGAAACTTATCCCAGATATCTGTAGCATTACAATGTGCCAAGAGAGAAGTCTAAGGGTATCTCATTTAAAACAAAGCATTACCAAATATTTGAGGAAAATGAACAATTTGAAAAAGAAAAACCAGGATAAATAGACAACTGATTCACAAGGAAGCAAATTTTCTTTTCATTTAATAAAAAATTTATAATCACTTAGAAAACATTGAGTGGATGGATATTAAATCCACAAAACTAGAGCAGCTTTTCATGAAGAAGAGATAATAACTAAACAAGAAAGATTCATCATTTTAAAAGATGATCATAAAAAGAAAGCAATAATAGGAGGATTGAATAACTGAAAGCACATGGCTAAAGAATAAACTGGTGATTTGGAAATTTTTTTTGTAACGTTAAGCAAAAAGACAATAGACATTATGAGACTAAGGTTAAGATATATAGAGTTTTCCTGGGATATGCCCAGGAAAATAAATATTCATATAAGAGGCATTAAAGGAAAGAAAACAGAAGGGAGACATAAAATCAAAGAAATAACAGAAAAAAATTTCCCTGAGGGTAACATATATCAAGACTTTGAATCCCAAATGCCCATTAACGGCCTGGTAGGAGTATTGCAAGGAGACACTTATATTAAACACACCAAGGTGAAATTTCTGAATTTCAAGGATAAACAAAAATCTTATCACTTTATGGAGATAAAAGTCACTCCCAAAGGAAAGCAAGTCAGATTAGCACCAGGTGTCTTTTCTGCTACACAGAAAGCTAATGGACGATGGATCAGAGCCTGCCATGTTTTTAAGCTAGAGTTCCCTTTTATTGTTGTTCAGGTACACTTGTCTCCTAAGTTCTGTAGTCAGTTAAATATTGTGAGGGAACATAAAGAACTGTAAAAGAGTATCACTCCTTCCTGAGAAAAATTTTTCTATAAAATGCAATTTCAAGAAAGGAAAACATGATGTACAAGAAAAAGTGGTAAGCAGAGAAACACAAATGTAAAAAATTCTTATCATTGCATTCAATATAATTATTAAAAAATGATTTTTAAAGTAGAACTATAGTCTCAATTATCTTGACAATTATGTTATTATCTATTATATAGATATTTAATGTGTAACCATATATAAAATTATGCATCAAATAATGTATTACTATATGTTATATAGTAACAACACAAATTAATAAGATCTGAAATAAAATTATAGATACTTTTATTAAACTCTTGGAAGACTGAATGGTTAAGAGGGGGAAATTATACATAGAACAGGCCTCATCTTTTGGGAGGGAAAGTCATGGATATTAATTGTTGATACTGATACAAAAATAGATTTAAATAGTTTTGTTAGAAGTTTAAACATACTAGCAGAGTGAGTATAGTGTATGGATTGTGGCAAGTCCATGGTGCTCGCTCTGCCCCCGCAAGTCCATGGTGCTCACTCTCCTAGCTAGTGCTGTCTCCCATTCTCCACCGGAGCCACAGCAGGTCTTCTTCCAGCTCCTTAAACCACCCGTCCCGTCCCGTCCCACCACGTCCTGCTTCATCCACAGCAGGTAACCTCATCAGCCTCGCTGAAAAACAAAATAGAAGGGTTTCGATAAAGATTCCCTTTATTTCCTGGTAATACCTACAATCTTACATGTGTTTACATCCAGCCTTTTTCCCTTTTCTATGGCTACGATGCGAGTTTTTACTTCCCTACTAAGTATCCATTCTGGCTTTCTTCCTTCTAATAGAGTTCTGATTTCATTTAGGGAGGTAACATCTGTTGAAAAGACCACATGTCCCAGCCCCGCTTGCTGTAACTAGTGGCCACATTACTAAATGTAAATGGAAGTGCAGTGTGAAATGTGAAGAAAAGCTTCTTAAAAGGAGGTGACTCACTCAACACCTGTCCTTTGTGCCCTTTCTTCTTGCTGTTTGGAAATTGGCCGTGATGGTTAAAGCCCTTAGCAGCTGCATTATGGCTCTGAGGAGTAGGAGTTATGTTCTCACAGTGGGGGAGCAAAAAGAGAAAAGGGGCTGGATTCCTGAGGCCAGTGGAGCCTCCATACCAGTCCTGGACTTTATCCAGACTTATTTTTTGCGGGGGCTGGGCGAGTAGCGAAAAAGCTTATGTCTTTAAGCTGTTTATTTTGGAGTTTCTATTCCATACAGCTGAACTAAATCTTAACTGATTTATAGGTCTTCCAAGCAGGTGGAGGGAAAAGAGGAACAACCACAAAAACTTGATCAATCCAGAAAAGGTAAAGAAGGCAAGGACAAAAAGAAATAATAACAAGAAAAATAAATAAATGCCAGGGTTAGAAAGTGAACCGAAGTTATAGATTTATTTTGAGACACTCACACACAAAGACACACAAAAGTTGAAAATAAAGGGAGGTTAAAGAAATGTCCGGTGAATGGGATGGCAATGTCAATATCTGTCAAAATAGAATTCAAGGCCTAAATAATTACAGGAAGTATAAAATGCTATTTTAAATAACATAGATAGAAAAAAGGTAAAACTCTCCAGGAAAATAGAATAGTTACAAACCTTTATGGACTGAACTTGTATTGAAACAAAGCGAAAACTGTTACAAATGTGAGCACTCTCTGACAATACCACAGTCTCCGTAGGAGACATCAATCCATATGTCTTGGGAAGCGACAATTTATGTGGACCAAATATAATTTTGTGCAGAGGATTTGAATAACACAATGGACAAACTTGCTTTGAATGTTATATTCAATGGAAATAGAATAAACGTTCTTTTCAATACCCACAGGGCTTTACAAAATTGATTAAATACAATGTACCAAAGAAAATCTGAAGCAATTCTCCAAAGAAGAAATAAGCCACATTCTCAGAAATTAAAAATGAAATGGAACTAATGATAATTTACAAAAAACTAATCACTGAGGAAAAAGAATAATCTTGAAAATTTTGGGGTCAAAAAGAAAGCCGAACCATGAGTTGTGACTGTTTGGAAATGGGCATTATGTGAAAGCTGCACAACGTTACCTGGACTGTAGCCAATGCAGTTCTTAGATGACCCCTGTTGCTTAGCCTTTTTATGAGGAAAGAATACCTAACAAAAATAAACTCAAGTTTGGTAGCTAGAAAATGGCCAACAGAATACCCTGATAAAAAGGGTAGAAGAGGAAATTAATAAATATAGAAACAGAAATTATTTGACTAAACTGAAAAAGAAGCAGTCCCAACAGAAAACACAGCTCTCCCCAAGCATCCGCCTCCCTCCGAAGTGTAGCACTCCACATTCCCACAGCCATGCTCCCACAGTCGGGCAGTGGAGCACACAAACATGTCGATCACCTTGAACTCTACTGCAGTGTCCCCTGACAAACCTCTCCTCCAAGGAGCTGTGGGTCATCTATGCACCCTCATGGTTTCATCTACTGAGCTCTCAGTTACTCCCCTTCCTTCATGGAAGACTGACTTCTGGACAGCGGTCTTCCCTTTTGTCTCACGGCTCTGGGCAACATCCAGGATCATGAGCAGCAGTCTGGGTAGCCAGTTCCTCATCATGACTTCCATCGCAGCTTCTATGGTCAATCACGACCTGGTCATTACTTAGACCTGCTCCACTTCCGAAAACACTCACTCTCTGATCACAACCTCCTATCCTTCCAGCTCTCTCAGTTTGATGTTTCCTTTCTGTTTATATTCCGGACTTCATTTGCTTGATCTTTTAATTCTCTCTTTATATGTGCTTACTCCAGTCTTCTCTTGCTTTTCTCTGAAGGTTAAATCACATGGTCTACCTCTCACATAACTCTTTTGCCAGCATACACTAGACACTGGCCATATTTTTAGAAAGTATGGCAAAATTCTAACCCTTTATGAATCCAGCTATTTCCTTTCGCTGGTATATTCCAGGTTTATTGAGCACATATACTCAGGACCTTCAGATTATGAGACTGACCCGCTGCCTGCTGCGCCAAGGGGGCCGCTATTATTGAGCACATTTAGAAAAGAAAAGATACAACATTATAAAGATGATACATTTAAATTTCTGGATCGTAACCTTAACTAGGCCCTTAGCTCTGCCCCCGCAAGTCCATGGTGCTCGCTCTCCTAGCCAGTGCTGTCTCCCATTCTCCACCGGAGCCACAGCAGGTCTTCTTCCAGCTCCTTAAACCACCCGTCCCGTCCCGTCCCACCACGTCCTGCTTCATCCACAGCAGGTAACCTCATCAGCCTCGCTGAAAAACAAAATAGAAGGGTTTCGATAAAGATTCCCTTTATTTCCTGGTAATATCTACAATCTTACATGTGTTTACATCCAGCCTTTTTCCCTTTTCTATGGCTACGATGCGAGTTTTTTCTTCTGTTGTCTAAGACTTAACCCTTCATCCAGGCTCTGAATCCCATTTTCTGCCTTCTTAGAAACCTTGCCCTGTTGATTATCTCTAATCTTTCCTGCACTTTAAATTTTCCTGTCACTTTAGTAACAGTAATTACATGTGGCTACAAGGTCCTTCACAATTTGGCCTCTTATCACCTCATCAGCTTTTAACTCTCCCGCTTCTCACCTCCCAGCCTGGTCCTGGCCATGTACATTTTCTTTCAGTTCCTTCAGCCTTGTTCTCACTTACCCTGGGATTTTGCACATGCTGATCCTTACATCTGGAATGTTACCTTCCCCTTCCCCTCCAATCTCCATGTTTGAGTAATGCTTTTTATATCTTTTATTGCATATCACTTTTCTCTGGGAAATCTCCTATCCTTTAAGTTTTGATTAGGCATAGTTCCAATAGATCTAACTTGTATTCTATAATAGCCTATCATAGCACTTACCATTTTTAAGATATTTATTTTTCTGACCTTCCCCACTCTCATTTTTCTCCAACTAGACCAAGGCTATCTTATCTGGTGTTGAATTCCTGGTGTCTGGAACACGTCTGGAATGTAAGAACCACTCATATTTTTTTTTGTTGGAGCGATTCAATACTTTGACTGAATTTCTTTTTTTTTTTTTGGCCTCAATGCATAATGCAGAACTTTAGGAAGCTTAATTGGACCGCGTGGGAAATGCATTTTGTGCATTTAGAGTGCTAAATGGTGGCATTTGTTAAGGCCATATTTAAACATTAGAGTCTGTTAATCAGGAAATGAAATCCACAACCATCAGTGTCAAAGGAAAATGAGCAAGAGAGAGGTTTTCACTGTACATAGTTATATTTATCCTGTCCTGCCTCCCACCCCACCTGGAAAACATGGCCCAAGGAGGGGCTGCAATTTGATCTGGCCTCGTCCTCTGCTCATTCCTCTCCTTGAAAAAGAGTGAAGAGGGATCTTGAGCTTCTTTCCCTAGAGACTGATACAATGCTATACTTTAGTGAAGAAGCTTAATCAGTGAAACTGAGAAATAGCATTTGAGCTCTATTAATGCACTTTGGCTTGGGCATCTTATCCAGTTTGGGTATCTTACGTAGTTTGTGTATATTAACAAATATCTTTTATTTGAATAGATTTTTTAAATCGAGGGGTTTGACTATTACTGTGGAATTTCATATTTTCTATGATGGAAGCAGAGAGTATAAAATGCTGAAAGTGGGTATTGAGTAGGGCGGCCATATGTCCTGTTTTGCCTGGGAGAGTCTAGTCTAGGCCTGTGTTTTCCAGTCCAGTCTAGGTTAGTAGGTCACCTGGATTTTTCATATTTTAACAAAGCATTAATATTATTATTAATGGCTACATTACAATAAACTGAGATAGTATGGTAGAACTTCACTCTATTTCTGCCATGGTCTTACCTAGTAGTGTGAGAAACCCATGTGCTCACACCAACACACAGTGAAATATGAAAGACAGCTAGTGATAACCTTTTCTTCTACTTGAATCTTCCATATCCTTTCAAGTCTGGGTCAGAGATTTTGCCTGTGGGTTTCCATGGTACCCTATGGGGTGTGGCTTGTGTGAGGTTCTCTAGGACAGACCCTGCGAGACGTGTCAGAAGGGAGGTTATGTCACCATACCTGGCTTGATGGAAAGCAGCCCTGCCCCACTGAATGGCCGAATCTTGTAGGAGCTGGTATGCGGGAAGGGAGCTCAGGTAGGTCTGTAGGAGGTAGTAGGCTCAATATGAGGTAAAAATAAAGTGACCAGGAATTGAAGGGACCGGCATTGGTGGGGGTGGTGGTAGTGATGGTTCAGTTGGTTCTCTGATCAAGAAGAAGGATTTGACCAGCTAGCTTAGTTAGTTGGATTGTCATTCAGATTTACTAAGATTGTGGGTTCAATTCCCAGTCAGGGTACATACAAGAAACAACAGATGAAAGCATAAAGAAGTGGAACAAGAAGGGATGTTTCTTTCTTTCTCTCTCTAGTAAAAAACAAGTGCTCAGAAGAGATTCCTGGTAGAAAGGGGTAGGGGGTGAGATAGTGGGAGATGGGACAGGATAGGTAGGTGTGAGTCCCACTTGCACATCAGAAAAACTAAACATCAGGCACTAGTTATAGAGAGATGAATTTGGTAGATTCCTATCCTCAGGGGAGTTACAAGCTTGGAACTGAATTTGAGATAAAGTATTTCACATTCCAAAAAGTTTTTGCACAGCAAAGGAACCCATCAACAAGATAAAAAGTCAACCTAATAAAAGAGAAAACATATTCATCAATGACAGATCTGGTAAGGGGTTAATATACAAAATTTATAAAGAACTCATACAACCAAACACCAAATAAAAAAAAATCCCAAAGGACAACAACAACGACAAAAACCCAAACAAACCAATTCAAAAAATGGGCAGAGGACCTGAATAGACACTTCTCCAAAGAGGGCATACAGATGGCCAATAGACATATGAAAAATACTCAATGTCACTAATCTTCAGGGAAATGCAAATTAAAACCATCTCACACCTGTCAGAATGACTATCATTAATAAATCAGCGAACAAGTTCTGGTGAGGATGAGGAGAAAGGGTTCACTAGTGCACTGTTGATGGGAATGCAGACTGGCACAGCCACTGCGGAAGGCAGTATGGAGATACCTCAAAAAATGAAAAATGGAACTGCCTTATGACCCAGCAATCCCACTGCTGGCAATATATTTGAAGGAACCCAACACACTAATTTGAAAGAACATAAGCACCCCTGTGTTCATTGTAGCATTGTTTACAATTGCCAAGATATGGAAGCAGTCCAAGTGTTCATCAGTAGATGAGTGAATAAAACAACTATGGAATATTTATACAATGGAATTCTACTGAATCATAAAAAGGAAGAAAAATTTACCCTTTGCAGAGTATGGATGGACCTGGAGAACATTATGCCAAATGAAATAGCCAGTCAGAGAAAGACAAATACTGTATGATTTCAGTCACATGTAGGATCTAACAAACAAACTGAACTAATAAGCAAAATAGAGACAGACTCCTAGATGGAGAGCAGATGACAGGTAGTAGGTGGAGAGGTCAGGAGGTGGAGGGATTGAGCAAAAAGGAGAAAGGACTCATGGACGTGGACAACAGTGTGGTGACTGCTGGGGGGAGGGAGGGTGTAAGGGGACTAAAAGGTAATGGAAAAAAATACTATAACAATTAAATAAAAAAGAAAAGATATATGCACCCCTATGTTCATTTGCAGTGTTAATTACAGTAGCCCATATATGGAAACAACCTAAGCACCCATCAATAGACGATTGGTTAAAGAAGATGTGGTACATATATAAATGGAATATTACTCAGGTGTAAAAAAGAACAAAATCTTACCATTTGAGACACATGGCTGAACCTAGAGGGTATTAAGCTAGGTGAAATAAGTCATAGAGAAAAAGACAAATACCACATGATCCCATTTACATGTGGTATCTAAAGAACAAAATAAATGAACAAACAAAACAAATAGCCTTATAGATACAGAGAACAGACTGATGGTTGCCAGATGAGAGAGGTGTTGGGAGATTGGCTGGAAATTTTGAAGAGATTAAGAACTACAAATTGATAGCTAAAATATAATTGGGGAGTTAAGAGTACAGCATAGGGAATATGGTCAATAATATTGTAATAACGATGTGTGGTGCCAGGTGTGTACTAGACCTATTGGGAGATTACTTCATAAGTTATATAAATGTCTAACCACTATGCTGTACACTTCAAATTCATATAAAATAATAATATTTAATGTCAACTATAGTTTAAACATTAAAAAAGTTTGCAATTCAGCTGGCTTCTAATGGGGGATATCTCAGAAAAGAGATAGAGTGAATAGAGTGAATGTTTGATGTGCTTTAGGGTCAGTGGATGAAGAAAAGAGGGTGTGTTGGAAAAACACTGTGGCGTCTGCAAGGACAGGATGTGGCAGCTGACTGGACATGGAGAGAGGGAGAGATGTTGCATGCCCAGGGGTTTCAGTGTGAGCGGGAGGGTAGCGTTGACAGTGTGAGTGGAGGACGAGAGTCCAGGCGGTATGCATGTGTGCACATGTGAATGTGCATCTGTGTGTTTGGGGAAGTGTATACAGAGGTGGATATTATCATTCTTCTTGATAGATGATTAAAAACACAACAGGGGCAGGTTCTGCTATTTGCGCCAGTCTTTTCTCAGATGGAAAGTGGCCCTTAGGGTTTCTGACTCCGAGGTCCAGGAATCGAAGGGAATGAACTCAGAGGAATGAAGGTGAAGGGCAGGGATATGGGTGGTAAAGATTTTTTAAAAAGATTTTATTTATTTATTTTTATAGAGAGGGGAAGGAAGGGAGAAAGAGGGAGAGAAACATTGATGTGGGAGAGAAACAGCAATTGGCTGCACGCCCACAACTGGGGACCTGGCCCACAACACAGGTGTGTGCCATGACTGGGAATTGAACCTGCGGCGTCCTTTGGTTTTCAGGATGATGCCCAATCCACTGAGCCACACCAGTCAGGATAAGACTTTGTTATTAATTAAAAAGAAGTGACCCAAATTTAAGGTTAGTCCTTGTGCCTGGGTGGCTTGAGAGGCCGTCCTCTATGGATGTCCTGTGGGGGGTCCTAATGATTGTATATATGTCTGACTGTAGTCATGTCTGGTATGTTCTTTCTCTAGTCCTTGTACCTGTGTGCAGGGTCCTGTCCTAGAAAGTGGGGAATGGAGAATGCAGAATTCAGTGGGAAGGAATGACCCAGATTCCTCTAGGGGCTCCTGCCCTGGTTGGGGAGACACCTTGCATATCCAAGACAGCAGTACGAACTCTTCTTACATGAGCCTTCTCACACCAGTCACTTCGGCTGCACCGGTCTTTCTGTCAGGCACGTGTTGACACTGCAGTAACTAGTTGTTTTCCTGAGCAGATTCAAGCTGTCCAGTCACCTTGGTCAAGTGCACTAGGTATGAGGTTGCCTTACCAGAGATACACCTTAGAATAAATGTCCCAGGCTTTGAATGGTCTCAGTGAGACACTCCATGGACCTTTGAAGGCTCTGTTGATATTTGGAAACAGTCAAATATCATTAAGATACAATAGTAAGATATATGAGGGGGGAGATTTAAGTTGAAAACAGGGCTTTCTAGTTTTATGGGATAAAAAAGAGATTCTAAAAGTCATTTTTAAAGGGGAACTTTCCACAAATATTCTGAAATAAGTGCTTTGCCTCTCAGAGAGACCAGTGTAAGGAGAATAATGGTCACCTAGATGTAAAAGTTCTGATTTATTCACCTTGTCATCACATATCTTGGACTTGGCCTTAGCAAGGCCACTGACATATTTAGTGAAAGCTAAGTTCCTTTGTACCATGGGATGGAAGGCTGAGGCATTGCTGAACCCTGGTAAATAGTGAGGGAAGCAATATATTTCAGGGGGCTTCCCAAGGGAAAAAATCTAAGAGCCAGAGTTAGAAAGGAGGGAAGGTAAAAGTTAGAGTCACCAAGCTAGATACCGTGTAGTGTGAGTGTCGGATGTAGAAGGTAAGAGGTAAAACCAGGACAAGTCAGCTCAGTGGAATTGATTGGGGGGACCCCTATAAATAAATGGTGACATAGATGTGAGGTGGAGGATGTTGTTTGAAGGCTGGGTGGTTTTTATGGGAGGCTGTGAGAAGATGGAGTCCTAAGCAGGAGGAGAGGGGCTACCTATTTGACTCTCTGCATTTACCTACTTTTGGCAATTGGAGCCAGTTCTAAATTACTGATGGGGCCCGAACTGGATCTGGGTCCTCACCAACCCCCAGTCTTCCTGACTTACCCCTTTATTCCCTGGAGGCCCCAGGGAGGCAAACCCAGATAGGTGAACTGCCGATTCACTCATGGAAATGACTTGGACAAATAGGATCTTTATGTTCCTGTTAGTTCATGTGTGAGCAGAGATTGGGAAAAAGGAGCTGCCCAGTGGAGTATGAAGGACAGAGGGTTCCTGTTCCCTGCTGAGATTCCAGGAACCCAAGGAGGCTGTTGTGTCCTCAAATGCCCCAAATGGCCACAGTGCCTGGTTCCCTTGGGTAGAATTCCACTCTCTCCCTCACTTCTCGTTCTGAGTTGGCAATAAGGAAGGAGCCAGCAGGTTACGCGAGGTACTTAGTTTCCTTAACAATTCAGAAATACTTACAGGGAAAGAAAGGGGTTTAAGTGGATGCCATTCCATCCAGATCTGTTAGACTGGCAGGAGGATGGGAGCAACTATACCATGTGGAGCTGGGGCGGGAGAAGAATTCTTTCTTCTGGCTTTGCCTTTTGTTGTATGTAACTTTACTTTATGTGCTGTGGTTGTGTATTTATAAATATATCTGTCTCAAGACTGGGAGTCTCCTTGTTCTCCTTTAATACCTCCTTTCAACACATGCAAATAATATACGGGGGAAGTCCATTCCTCCAAGTACCAGTAGATCCCAAGGGGGCTTCTATTCTCAGGATCATCTCTTCCTATGATTTCATTGTTATGCAGAACCGCCAGTCTCATAGGCATCTGGTTCCCTGTAGCCATTCTAGTGGCCTTGAATCTCCCCAAACACATGACTTAGATATCTTAGGGAGTAGATTCCCCCAATTACCACCAACATGAAGCTGTTGTATAAGAGGCTTTTGCTGAGGGTTGGGTTGACATCACAAGGTGACAAACAATTTTATATCAACTATTCATTAACCACAATGCACGTTCATTGGCTATGGCTGATACAGTCTCTCCCTATCCAACCTTCTCTGCAGGTCTCTGCCCTCCCACAATGCTTCTCTTCCTGAACTTCACTGTTCCCTGGCTACTGTCTTTCTCTTCAGGCCTCCTTCTAATTATTTTCACTCATTCACTAATTCACGAAACAAGTTTTTTGTTTTTTTAAGTCAGTTACCACGTGTCAGGCACTGTTCTGTAGGTGGCTTAGTTTAGTTCTCCTTGTATGGGGGAGCCTTACCTTTTCAACAAAAGCTCTTCCAGAGGTTTTAGGATATACTTTGAAGCAAGCAAACAAACAAAGACTATCTGGTCCTGGATGGAGCTGTCACTCTTTTATAAAACAGGAATCAGTTATTTTTGCCACATATTTGTCTTATTCTCTAGGGTCTATAATTAGAATAAAGCTACTAGAGTACGTGCATGTGCTTGTGCATGAGAGTGTGTGTGTGAGGACTGGGGAGAACAGGGAGGATCCCGTGGAAGGGTGAGGTGATTAAATATGTCACCTCAGTGGCAGACAGTATTGCTGAGCTTCAGGCTCTGGCCCGCCCTCCTTCCCTCCCTGGCTCCCTGTGGGCTCCCCGTACTCTGGCCCTCTGGCCGACTGCCTCGCCGGGACCAGTGCTGTGTAGCTGGCCCTATGTGGAGAGACAAAGGGGTCTCTTGCCAGTTGGAGGGCTGTGTCACTGTCAAGCTCCTGGGTGGAGGGGTGTGAGAATTCCCAGGCAGGAGTGGAGCAGGATCAAGGAGATTCCTGCCTGTCCTTTCAGGGCGGCTGGGAGCAGACATTCAGGGAGGCATGAGGTAGGATGGGGTGGCCCGTGAGCTGCAGCGATGAGCTCCCCACGGGAAGTCAGGACCCTGCTTTTCAAGCAGCTTAGCACAGGTTCCAAGGTCAGAGTGACTGGGTTTCAATCCCAGTTCTGCCCCTTATTTGCTCACAAACCTTAAAGAGATCCTGGGCTCTGGTGTCTGAGAGATGGCTATGACAGGCTTCTAATTCTTTAGTCCTGATTAAACTGAGATAGAAGAATCGGAGGTTAATCTAGCCTGCAATGTAAGAGAGAAGGCCAGAAGGGAGAGATTAGGGGTCTGATACAGTCTGAGGATGGCAGGTGTGGGGAAGAGGGGATGCGTCAGGTAAATACTGTAGTGTCAGGGCAGGACTTGGCATCTGACTGAACATGGGGAGACAGGGAGAAGGAGAGGCACTGCCAGCCAGAAGGCTTCAGTGCAAGAGTGTGTGAGGGAGGTGCTGTGTGTGTGTGAGTATGTGTGTGATATGGCCTTTCTGTGTGTGGTATGTGTATACGGTGTACTTGTCTTGCCTCTCAGTTTGTGCACAAGTTGTATGTTTAACTGAAGTTATCCTTTCCAGGGCCAGTCTTAGGGGAAGACCTGCCTAAAGGAACAGGACAGGTAAGAGAGCCCAAAGGAGGGTTGTAAACAGTCCCATGGTCCAGGGGAGCGTGAAGGAAGAGTCAGGGACCCAACTCAAAGGCACAGTCACATGGTTTCCCAATGCTCCCCTGCCTGCTTTCTGACATTCGGGGATTAGGGCTGGAAGCCGTGGGGGTCATCTCTTGAGGGGGGGAGGCACCCAGGTGACTTGGAAAAAGTTTCTCTTACAAGATCCATGTCTCTACCACTGTCCGCTCCCCCTCCCCAGCCCACTTGCGCTAAGACCTTGGGAGTGTGTCCTGCAGGGCAACAGCAGTGCCAAGATAAATACCAAGCTGGTGCTGGCACAGAATCCTGGGAAAACACTTGCAAAGAGCAGAGTAAATGCCCTCAGGCAGCAAGAGGTGGATTAGTGATTTGGAGACTGGTGAAGGATAGAAGGAGAAAGGGAACTGAAGGGGGATCCTTTTGTCAAAGTGGTCTGAGCCCTGTCTGCATAACTGAGGATGGTCCCCCTGAATTTCCAGGATGAGGCCCTGGGTAGCACATTCAGGTTTCACAGTGAAGATTTTGGAAACGATAGTAATGCCTATAGCAAGGAATGTTTGAATCAGGAGAGAAGAGAAGAAAGGGCAGGGTTTGGCATTGATGGGTGGGCAGAGACACGCAGAGATGGAAACACATGCAAATGTGCAAAGAAAGATAGAAAGAAAGAGACCAATAGGGAGAGGTACAGATAGAGATAGAGTGATAAATAGAGATAGAGATAGATAGAGAGATAGAGAGATAGAGAGATAGATAGATAGAAAAGACTGAATTGAAGCCCTGGCTGGTGTGGCTCAGTGGATTGAGCTCGGGCTGGGAACCAGAGGGTCCCGGTTCAATTCCCCGTCAGGGCACATGCCTGGGTTGCAGGCCAGGTCCCCGGGGAGGGGCATGTGGGAGGCAACCATACATTGCTGTTTCTCTCTCTCTCTGTCTCCCCCCCTTCCCCTCTCTCTAAAATAAATAAATAAAATCTTAAAAAAAAAAAAAGACTGAATTGAGAAACTCCTTCATTCATGTTTGGGTTCATGAAGAGAAGACTGTGGTTTGCCCTGGAGGCTGCGGTTTGGAAAGGCTCCGGAAGGTCTCTGGGCGTGAGGATAGAATGGCAGCCCACCAAATGCAGTGGGCTCTATCCAGTTGGATGGGAGAAACTGGGGTTGGGATGGGGTGAGTCATTCTTCTGAGTCATGTTGCCCTGTTTCTGTACCCCCAGGAAGTGGTCCGAGGTTTCAGGGAGATAGCTCCCTACTCTGATGACGGGGAAGTATGGACTCAGGCAAGTGAGGAAGGCCATGGAGACCTTTTCCTTGGCTCGGGTAGAAACAGAGTCCTAGATGGTTTCTTCTTCTCTCAGGGTCGGTAAGGGATGGCTGAGCAATGATAACAAACACCTGCATGTGTGAGATGGCTTGTGTCTGCACACCTGCACCTGTCTGTGTGATTGGAGCTGAGACCGAGTGTGGTGTATTCGGCAGGCCTCCTCCAGATCTGGGAGAGACACAGTGTGGAAGAACCTAAATAACACTCATGACCTCCCGCTTGGGCCCCTGAGGGCAGCTGGGTCCTCCGAGGCTTTCTGTCCAGCTCCCCATCCTGCCTCCCTCCCTGTGAACCACGGCCACAGCCCAGGGGCAAACTCACTGACAGCACCTATCCTCTTGGGTATTTTTCCCTTTTTCTTTCCCTCTCATTGTTCTGTGGGTGGGTTTTCAACTGCTCTCTCACCTGTGTAACTATTCCCTCTGTTTTAAATAATCAGCACTCTCTCTGCGTGTCTCTGTCTCTTTCTGTCTTTTGCAGAATACACATTCTAGCTCTGTAAGAAGCCACTGTGTGATATTTATAAAACACCATTGTTGCCATGGTAACTAAGTGCTAAAGCCACTTGATCTTCTGCCACCTTCCTTGCTCTCTACCTATACTTCTTCCCATGTTACCATTAGTGATAATTTAGTAATATGGTGCAGTGAGCTAGAAACACGGATTACTGGTGCCCCAGTTCCCCACGGCAAGGAAACCTATCCTGCCTTCTGTTGAGAAAACCACCAGCCCTGAATGACCTTGCCAGGCCCAATGCACAAAACCTCAAAAGAGTGAGAAATAGACAAAACTCTAATTGGAATTCAGTGGGTGAAATAATTGTAATAAATGATACAAGAGTATTGGGCTTTTCAACTAGAAGAAAGTAGTTTCTTACTTTGCTGTATGTATGAAGTATATGCCACATGATCTAAAAATGTAAACCCACCCCCCAAAAAAGTACACGAACATTAAAGAATATGAAAATACCTTGGGTGTGCAAAAGACCTTATTCAATAAATAAAAGCAAAAAAACCTGAAAAAGAAAACAAATATTCATGATTACATATAAGTTTAAAAGTTGTTTATGTCAAAAGATACTACAAATGTCAAAAGATAGAAGACAGATCAGAAAATATTTTTGTTATGCATGCGATAGTTAGAGGGTTACTGCCTTTCTTATACAGAGAATTATAGAAAATGACAAGAAGGGAAAATAACAGCAACCATAAAAATGGCCCAGATTGTGAAGAGGAAATCTGTTGAAGGGAAATACAGATTGCCAATAAAAATGTAGAAATCTTCTCTACCTTATTAGGGGAATGAAGATTAAAGTACCACTGAGGAACTATTTTCCACCATTCTATGGGCAAAAAATTAGAAAATTATGGGAAAATGGGCACTCATATCCTGTCCCTGGGAACATGGCTTCCCATACCTTTTTTGAAAATAATTTGACAATATCTGTTAGAATTAAAAATATATAAATCAGCCTGGCTAGTGTAGCTCAGTGGATTGAGCGCGGGCTGGGAACCAGATGGTCCCAGTTCGATTCCTGGTCAGGGCACATGCCTGAGTTGCGGGCCAGGTCCCCTGTGAGGGCCATGTGAGAGGCAACCATACATTGCTGTTTCTCTGTCTCCCTCCCTTCTCCTCTCTCTAAAAATAAATAAAATCTTAAAAAAATACATTTAAAAATATATAAATCATTTGCCTTAGTATTTGGAATTATGGGAATCTATGCTACAGGAAAGAAGCATCTATACAGATAATGCATGGACAATAATATTTATCAAGACTTGCTATAACAAAAATACATGCATACATACAAATATTTCATAAAAAAGAAAAACTAAGTACACCAACAAAATGCCTTGTGTCTGTCAGCAGAGAGGGTAGTTTATAGATTATGGTACAATCTCAATACGGAATATTATACAGTTGTTAGAAGAATGACTTGGACTGAGATAGTGGACCTGGAAGGATGTTTATGCCAAATTGTCAAGTGAACAAAACCCAATAGTAGAAGCATCAGAGTAAGATTCCATTTTTGAAACAAAACAAAACAGCACATATTTTTATATAATCGGAGAGAAATATGTAGGAAAAATATATATACTATTCATTTGTATACATATATACACATATGGCTATGAATGAAACTATTCTCGTATGTCACCTTAGGGAATGTGGGAGAGGAGGGCTTATGGGATGTTTCTGTCTCTGTAGTGTTGAGTTATTATAATAAGTGAGCTCCATGAGCACAGGGGTTTTTGTCTTGTTCATCGATGCCTGTTCAGCACCTAAAAATGTGACAGGCATATTAGATCATTCAATAAGGTTTATTGAATAAGTAAACATTTATTATTTCTTTAATAATGAAAAAGAAAGAATATGGAATCATGTAATGGAGAAATTAGGTTAGAAATAAAAACAACCCAGGGGAGCTGTGGAGAAGGCAGTCACAGAAATGAAAGCTCTTTGCAGAGGAACTTGAATGAGATTTTAAGTCAGGAATCAGAAAGTATAGGGAGAGAGAGCTGGCCACAGGGGTGATCACAGGGGCATTTGAGCAAATAACTCTCCCTGGAACTGCTGGGTCACTCTTTCTTCCCTCACTTGTTCACAGAGTGGCTGGTTCAAGGGTTTACTCTCAGGCCCACATGACAGGATCAGCTGGTATCTCATCAGAGAGAGGCAAAACATAATGGTCACAGAAAAAAAAAGGACTCTGTTATAAAGAACCAGATATACTAAAGCCAGTTCCTTAGAGCCAATTTGTCTCCAGGTTGTCTGCTGGATCTCCATCCACACCCTCTGCAACTATGCCATCCCTCATAACCAGAGATTGCAGTTAGTTAACTCTAGGGTGAGACAGTCCTCCTGTACAAATTCTGAAGCATCCAATGCCTGGTGTCTGTAAATTCAACTTAGCTCATCATTTGAAGTGAAGCATTAGCAAGCATGTGAGGAAAATCAAATCAACATTATAAAAAATAAGGGTCAAGAAGAATTAATGAGATAACTAGCTAAGGATGAAACACAGAAAAATGAAAAAATCTTCAGGAATTATAATTACTATGCAGCAATAAGAAAAGAAGGCATTCTTACTTTCTGTGACATCATGGATGGAACTGGAGGCTATTATGCTAAGTGAAATAAACCAGTCAATGAAAGACAAATACCATATGATCTCATAAGTGGAATCTAATGAACAAAATAAACTAATAAGCAAGATAGAATCAGAGGCACAGAAACATGGAGCAGACGGATAGCTGTAGGAGGGGAGGAGGAGAGTGGGGACTGGTTGAAAGAAGGTGAAGGATCTGGTCAAAATGGTGCATTGGCAAACGTGGCTTGCCTGCTTGCATAACCACATCAAAATTACAACTAAAATTCAGAACAACCATCACTCAGAACTGTCAGAAATCGAATTGAATGGAAGTCTGCCAACTATGGAATTAAAGAAACCAAACCCAGCCAGGCTGGTAGGAGGGGCACAGACACAGAATGGGCTGGTATCACATTCACATGTGGTAGATAAAAATTTGGGAAGGGTATGTTGGGAGAAAGGAGTCCCAGCTCCACACCAGGCCACTCAGCCCAAGGTTCCAGTGCCAGGAAGATAAGTCCCCGCAACTTCTGGCTGCAAAAAGCAGTGGGGATTGTGTTGGTGGAAGAAACTTCTGGAGTCCCAAGCAGTTCCCCTTAAAGAACCCATAGGTGGACTTACACAGACACACTCCCTCTGAATGCAGCACTATCAGGGTAGCAGCTGGAAAGGCATCAGTGGCATACAAGGAAGAACTGAAGTGTTTGGCATCAAGGCAGGAGTGGGGGGACAGCTTTCTCCTAGATAGAAAGGCAGGCAGAGGCCATGTCATTTTTCTGAGCCCTCCCTCCACAGAGCCACAGAGCTGGCAGGCAAGTGTCATATCTGAGACTCCATCAACCTGGCCAACACTGTTTGCCCCACCCTGGAGATTCCCTGAGACTCCATCCCACCCAATTTACGGGCCCATCCAAACTGTTAACCATGAATTTTCCATATGAATGGCTGGTCTTGGCTCATGCTTCACAATTTCTTAAATCGTATCAAACAAGAAACAAGTAAGTGTCCCTTGGCTCAGCACTAGCAGCAGCCAGCCTAGATTCACAGCTTGGCTTCACCTGGGAATCTCCAAGTCCAACACAAGTTGCAGCCATCTCAGATTGCTTTATAGCTCATTCAGGGTAGCTCTAAGCAGAACGCAGGTAGGGGCTGACTTTGGCCTGCACTACCAAGGAAACCCAAGAGCCTGCTCACCAAACAGAGCTACAGAACATAGCAGAGCACCGCCACCCTTTCCCTACACAGCACATCCTCCACAGAGGGCAGAGGTTGGTGGTTAGTGGTCACAGCCAGCATACCGCAGCGAGCCGGGTGGTGAGCGCACGGCAAGACTGCGGTTTGTGGAGTGGTACTGGCAATGCTGCAGCATATCGAGACAGGTGTGCCTGACCAAAACGCGGCCAGTGCCCAGCCCACCCGGACCCAGCGGGCCTGAGACTGGTGGACCGGGCAGGTCCTAATTCGCATGCAGAGAAACGAGGAGAAAAAGCAGGGCGCAACCCACCAATGTGGGGAAATAAAACCTCAAACCACCGATTGAAAACACCTGTGGGAGTTGAGGCAGCGGCGGGAGGAACTCCTGGCCTCATGGGAGAGTTCACTGGGGAGACCCACGGGGGCTTGGAACTGTGCGGGCCCATCCACCAACCCCGGAGCGACCCCCGGAGCCAGCCCAGAGGGGCTCAACTTGCTTGTGGGAAGCGGTGTGGGTGTGGAGAGCGGAGCAAGTGCCATTGTTCTCACAGGTCCCACCCTCACAGGCTGCGTCACAACACAGCGACCGTGAGTTTCCCCGCCCTGGTGAACACCTAAGGCTCCGCCTCTTAAAGTAACAGGCACACAGAGGGGAAAAAAAAGATGGCCCAAATGAAAGAACACATCAAAGCTCCAGAACTAACTGACCAAGAGATAGCCAACCTATCAGATGCACAGTTCAAAGCACTGGTAATCAGGATGCTCACAGAATTCGACGAAAAATTGTCGCAATTACTTGAACAAATGAAGGATAATCTAAAGGAAATGAGGGGAAATCTGCAGGGAACCAACAGGGATGAGAAGGAAACTGGGACTCAAATCAATGGAGTGGATCAGCAGAAAGAAAAAAATATCCAAACAGAAAAGAATGAAGAAACAAGAATTCAAAAAAATGAGGAGAGGCTTAGGAACCTTCAGGACCTCCTTAAACGTCCCAACATCTGAGTCATAGGGGTGCCAGAAGGAGAAGAGGAAGACCAAGGGATTGAAAACTTATTTGAACAAATAATGGAGGAGAACTTCCCCAAGCTGGTGAAGGAAATAGACTTTCAGGAAGACCAGGAAGCTCAGAGAGTCCCAAAGAAGTTGGACCCAAAGAGGAACACACCCCAAGACACATCATAATTACATTACCCAAGATTAAAGATAAGGAGAGAATCCTAGAAGCAGCAAGAGAAAAGGAGACAGTTACCTACAAAGGAATTCCCATAAGACTGTCAGCTGATTTCTCGAAAGAGACCTTGCAGGCAAGAAGGGGCTGGACAGAAGTATTCCAAGTCATGAAAGGCAAGGACCTACATCCAAGAATACTCTATCCAGCAAAGCTATCGTTTAGAATGGAAGGGCAGATAAAGTGCTTCTCAGATAAGGTCAAGTTCAAGGAGTTCATCATCACCCAGCCTTTATTGTATGAAATGGTAAAGGGATTTATATAAGAACATAATCAACAAAAGAAAAAAGCAAGCAAAATATAACCAGAGACACTGAAATTAAGAACAATCCGACAGTAACCAGAGGGGAGGAGGGAGGGGACAATGAGGGGAAGGGTTTTCAGGAACCACTATAAAGGACACAAGGACAAAACCAAGGGAGAGGGTGGAAGCAAGGGGGAGAGGTGGGTTTGGCTAGGGTTGGGGGATGTGGTGGGGGGAAAATGCAGACAACTGTAAATGAACAACAATAAAGTAATTAAAAAGAAGATGATGTACATTGCAATAATAGTTGGTAAGCAAAGAGACTAGTTAAATTTAATATTTAATTTAATATTGATTTAATAAATTATTTTTAATTTAACAATTTTATTAATAAAACAATTTAATTTTGATGAATTCATATAACATTTAACATTTAATTGTTGATATTGTATTTTATACAATTATTAAGAATTGATTCCTATAATAGAGTATATAGTATAATAACAGATCATAATTTGGAAGTTATATTTCACTATTATTTTGGAGGAATGATTGGGGAAGACAGGAAATTAAAGAAATGACATATATCTTATTTTGAAGGGAGATCATAGTGATTAATTGTTCATATGTGTTGAGAAATGCTTGTTTAAATATCTTTGTTAAATATGAAATGCAATAGCCGATAGAATGGTTAAGTATATAGATTTGGGCAGAGATTTCATTTGCCTATTTCATATACTTTATTCTTTTTTTAAGAATAGGATGGGGTGGTGCTATACTCAGCTAAAAGGCCACATTTTCCAGCCACCCTTGTAGGTAGATATATATTATATACGAAATAGACCTTATCTACAGACCATGTCCTGACTGATTATTTATAAGTGTGTGAAACTTCAGGGAAGTTTCCTCCTCCAGGGTAGCGGATTCAGCTGAATCCGCTTTTTTCCCCTTCAGCCCTTATTTTTCTTGCTGCATGGAACTTGGGCATGGTGGTGGGAGCCCTGGCAGCCACCTAATTACTCTGGAAATGGGAATTACTCTCGATGAGTGGTGGGGTGGAAGAGAGTGGGAGTCTACACTCTGGACTACCTTCCTGCAGACTTCTGCTATGTGTGAGAAACTAAGTTCCTAAGCTCCTCTCTTTTAGGGTTTCTGCTTTATTCAGTGGAGTCAAGTACTAAGTGGTATATAGATTCTTGAAACCACTAGAAGAAAAATAGAAATAGCAACTCAAAACTCAACTGGTTTTGGAAATATCAGTAAGAAAAAAAAGCCCATACAAAAATCAAGGGAATGGTGCCCACCCCCACCCTGCCAAATTGATGAGAGTCAAAAAGTAAAATTTACTTGTGTGTTTTTATGAGAGATGCACCAAAAATGAATGGACAGCAAAGGTTGAACAATAAATCTATGAATAAGTATATGTGAGGTAAATGCTAACCAAAAGAAAACAAGGTCAGCCATGCAGGTATCAGACAAAATAGAATCAAGGCCAAGATCTTTAAGTGGAACAAAGAATGCCTTTTATATAAGGAAAAAAGGTACAATTTGCCAACAGTCACGAACTTTTATGTATCAAAACCACTTTGCACTGAGACAAGTAAAACAAAATCTATCAAAAATATACAGAAAAAAACCCAACAATCATAGTAGAAAACATTTAAAATATCTGTCTCAAAAAACTCCACAGACATAGGAGATTTCAGTACTAGGACAAAGAAGTTTTATTATGGCTTTGTACACAGTGAACAAAGAATGAACATTATTTTCAATTCCTGTGGGACATTAAATATGGGACATTGATCAATACTAGCTAGGCACTAAAGAAAAATTTCAACAAATCCCTAATATTGAAAATGTACAGATCACATGTTCTAAAATAATGCAATATAAGTAGAATTAAAAATATTTTTAACCAGTTGGAAATATTTTTTAAAAGCAGGTTTCTAAATATCTCTTGGTCAAAAGGAAAACAGAATATGCAATTACTGGCTATTTGGGAGATAATCACGTGAGCTCCTCACATCTTTTTTAAAAAAGATTTTATTTACTCGTTTCTAGAGAGAGGGGGAGGGAGGAAGAAAGGGAGGGAGAGAAACATCAATGTGTGATTACCTCTCACGCGCCCCCCAATTGGGGACCTGGCCCACAAATGAGGCATGTTCTGACTGGGAATTGAACTGGTGACCTCTGGTTTCGCAGGTGGGCACTCAATCCACTGAGCCACACCAGCCAGAGAAGCTCTTCACATCTCAAGGTGGGTTGGAATCAAAATAGTTCTCAGAGAATTCTTCATTGTTAGTGATTTTTACTGCAAAATGAGACAGATTAAAAGTAAAATATCAAAACATTTAACTTCAGAGACTAGACTATAAAAGCCAAATAAGCCAACAGAATGTTGGAGGGAATTAGTAGATACAAAAGCAGGAAACATTTAAACTGAAAACTGCACACAGAACAAACCATGGTCCTTAGGGCTCCCTCTTCCCTGGGAGGCAGCTGCGGGGCAGCTCGCTGTCTGTGGAGCCTGGAGATCTGCTGGCTCCTCAGTCTGCACTGCGTTTCCCGACGACTTGTGGCTCACTAACAGCCCTGCTTCCCTGATTCCCCTTCCCATGACCCCTCCAAGGAATATTCCACAAGCCAAGGAATATGGACAGCCTCAAGAAGCTGGGAAAGGCAAGGAAATGATTCTCCTCTAGAACTTCCAGAAGGAATTTGGCCCTGATAAGGACGTGGTTTTACCCAGAGAGACCCATTTCAGACATCAGATCTGCAGAACTGTAAGATTTGTGTTATTTTACACCACTAAGTTTGTAGTAATTTGGCTCTAGCTGGCATGGCTCAGTTGGTTGGGCATTGTCTCACAAGGCAAAATGTCGCCAGTGGGATTCCCAGTCAGAGCACAGGCCTGGGTTGCAGGCTAATGCCTGGTTGGGGCGCCTGTGACAGGCAACTGATTGATGTTTCTCTCCCTCTCTTTTCCCCTACTTCCCCTCTCTCTAAATAAATAAAATCTTTTTAAAAATGCAGTAATTTGTTATAGCAGTAAAAGGGAACACATGGAGTTATGTCTCTTTGGCGGACTACTTTGCCTCTTTTCTAGTGCAAACCCCTAAGCAGTTCTGAGTTTCCAGGCACATGAGAGGACAATGCTGTTACAGCCCCAGCGTGCGCATGAGTTGGTGATGGTGAGGATGGTGGAAAAGGGAGGCATGTTAATCGAACTTGAGTGCAGAATCATGGAAATGATAAGGGAGGTTGATTACGGCTCAGGCACAGAGAAAGAGTAGCATCATGTGCCTCCTTACCACTTTCCCCGAGTGCTCTTTTTCCTGTGGCTTGACGTCACTAGGTGACCCAGGAAGAAATACCCTTCCTCTTTGAAGCTCCAACTCCTCATTTGCAAACAGATTGGATCAGATGTCTCTCAGGCCATTGGAGCTCAGGTCCCGGTCTTGACCTTCACTCGGTTAGCGCCCCCAACCCTACATTCTCTTGCCTTAGACACACTGACGCACAGAGGTCCTGAGCCAGGCTTCTTTCCAGGCATGTGTGTTGCACAACTTACTCAAGCTCCTGGCTTCTCATTGGACTGGGAGAAACCCCCACACAGCATATTTTACACAAGCTACATGTTTTTCAATATTCTCTGGACCCGAAAACATGATGGTTCTGGTGCAGCGGATGCTTCCTGCTGGGGTAGAAGTGGGGGGAAATGTGTGGGGAACCTCTCGGCGTCAGTGTTGATTTTTGCTGCAATTGTTGCCATAGCCTATTTTGAACAGCAGAGGGCGCTGTTGGACAGCTAAATAGTCCTGTGTGCCGTAAATGAATGGCTGTGCGAATTTCACTTTGGATAATTCTGTTTGGTATATAAATCTGATTGCAATTAATATAGTTTGTAAAATACTTCAAATAAAAAGATGAGAATAGAATAATATAATTAACACCCATGTCACATACCCACTATACAGCTAGATCAAATTTTAATAGCATAAGTATTTAATGAAAAAATTAAACAGTAAATACAGTTTAATTGCACCTTGAATGCTTGCTCTCCCTTTCCACCCAAAATTAGCCACTGTTTTAACTTTTTATAAATAATTTCACACTTTTGTTTCCTTATGAAAATTGTTTTTTCACCCCACTTCACATCATATTTTTGAGACTTCTCTCCGACGATAAATATACTCCTAGTTCATTATTTAAATCTCTGCCCAGGGCTCCATGTAGGAACACATTTCTGTTCTCTGTTGGTAGATGTTTGACTTTCATTTCTTTCTCTTATGAAGAACAAAAATACCATCAGGATGTTTTTGTTCACGTCTTCTTGTATACCTGGGTTGATGCCGTCGGGTTGTGTGACGTGAGCACCTTTCACGTAAACGCGCACTGCCGAGCGAGGGAGCCACAGCCTTCAGTGGGCCAAACGCGCTGCGATGGTGGGGCCCACAGGCACTCGATTTTCTCCCACACTCCACATTATCAGGCTTCCAAAGTTTTGTAAATGTGATAGATATAAAAGTGGTTTTCATTGTTTTAATGTGCATTTGGCTAATTACCAGTGAGGCTGAGCTTTTTTCATATGTCTATTGGCCACTTGCCTTTCTTCTGTAAATTTTTCTAACTAAACTTTTTGTTGTGGTGCGAGCCCTTATCGACCTTCTTAACAAATTTTAAACTGTATAATACAGTGTTGTCACCTAAAGGCAAAACGTAGGACCGAGTTTTAGAATTCATCACCTTATACCTGCTCATTGTATTTATACTTTTCAAGTCTCTGTTCAAAAGTCATTTTCCAAGATCCTCGCTAACACTTGTTATCTCTTGTATTGTTGGTAGTAGCCACGTCAGCAGGTGTGAGGTGATTTCTTGAGGTTTAAATGTGCATTTCCCTGATGACTGCTCACTGGATGGGTCCCTGGGTGGGTAGGACTGACCCCACGCTCCGACTGAGAGGGACTGGAATTGAGCCCC
Organism: Micronycteris hirsuta; assembly: GCA_004026765.1. Taxonomy (NCBI): domain Eukaryota; kingdom Metazoa; phylum Chordata; class Mammalia; order Chiroptera; family Phyllostomidae; genus Micronycteris; species Micronycteris hirsuta. The sequence goes on along the minus strand of PVJI01006755.1, from coordinate 28,209 downwards.
CAGCTGTTTCAGGTTCCACAGTCAAGACTGAGGTCTTTAGACCTGGCTCTGCGGGTGTGGAGGGGCCTGCCTCTCTCCAGGTCTCTGGTGGGCTGGGCCGCCTCTTGACCATGGTTAGAGGGGTTGGAGCTGAGTACGGAAACCTTTCCGGTTATATGGGGACATAGACAGGAGTGTATCCTGCTGGGTCCCTGGGTTGGCAGGTCTGCTGCCAGATTGGCTGGAGCCAAGTAGAGGGTCCTTTTAGGATCTCCAGGTGTGCAAGTAGGTGTGTCTCCTGCAGGTTACCTGTGCCAGCGAGACTGCGGACTGTGACTTGGACAGGTGGGATCCCAGTTTTAGGACACTTTCTGAATCTACAGTCCAACCCAGTTTGGTGGGCTTACGTCTAGGGGTTTGCAGACCTTGGCAGAGAGGAGCTGGAGCTGGTTAATGGGCCACTTCAGGATCCACAGCCAGGTCCAGCTCTGTGTGCTTATGACCTGACATATGAGCAAGCATGACTCCTCTGGGGTCCCTTGGTGTATGGTGCTGGTGACAAGACCAGGCCAAATGGGGCTGTAGCTGACTCCTCAGGGATACAAAGCTGTTTCTGGCCTGGAGCTGGGGCCATGGCTGGAAAGTCAGCCCCCAGGTGTGGGCCTGCGTTCTTAAAATGGCTTCCCTAATCTCGAATGGCACCGGAGATTCATAGGCTCCTATCTGGATCCCAGAGCTCCCACAAAGGCACTTTCATCCACAGATAGATGCTGAGTTGTTGTTTCTGAGAGGGGCTACGAGAGGGGGTGTCTTATGTAACCATGTTGTCGACGTGACTTATCAACAGACTTTGTCTTGACTCTAAGCCCCTGAGCTCCCTTTTCTTAGAGTGTGACTTCTTAGAAAATCGTAATTTTTACAATTTTAAGTTCTTTTTGCACCTTTGAGGTGTAAATATTTTAAATATGTTTTCATCAGTTTTTTTTTAAGATTTTATTTTTTTTTATTTTTAGAGAGAGGGGAAGGGAGGGAGACAGAGAGGGAGAGAAACAGCAATGTATGGTTGCTCCTTACATGGCCTTCACTGGGGACCTGGCCTGCAACCCAGGCATGTGCCCTGACTGGGAATCGAACCGGGACCCTTTGGTTCCCAGCCCATGCTCAATCCACTGAGCTACGCCAGCCAGGGCAGTTTTCATCAGTTTTACAAGCCAGGACTCTCAAGGACCTGGGGACCATCTCTTTGAAATGCAATCATTAAGGGAGATAGAGCCCCCACCTCCCTGTCTTTGGAAGGGAGGAGCCTTCGTGAAGACCTGAGAAGACTTACTTCTCTCTGGGCGAAGGTCAGTTAATGAACACATAGATGGCCTGCCACCTCTGTCACCCCAGCCCTTAAAAACTTTCCAGGCCTTTGTTTCAGTAGATCTGAGCTCAGACTGAGTACTGACCTTCCTACCATATTGCAATAGCCTTAAATCAAGTCACCCTTGCCCATTTAACTTTGTCCAGGGTGATTTTTAAATCGGTTACTTAAAAAAAATGATGACCAAATAAAAACTGCATGCCAGCCAATTTGTGAAGTTATAATACATGTTTATGTACATGTACATAAATACATGTATGAAATATGATTGTAAAAATGAAAATAATTGCAATCTTAAATGGTGGGATTGGGATTTCTGTTGCTGTTTAATTTCTTATTCTTGCTCGTGTTGATTGAAATTTTTACAGTGAACATCTATTACATATACTACCTTGAAAATGGGTCAAATAAATAGTACTACTGCTTTATGGGCATGGGTTCTGAATCAGTTAAGAGACAGACAAGATCAAAACAAAGTAAGCTTTATCACTGAGAAAGTCGATATTGGAGAATGTTACACATACACACATGCAGGCAGGTGGACTTCCTAATTTTGATCTCCAGGGTTAGACAGATCTACACCCAGTCAGAGGCAGCGTTGGACTCTCATGGGTCTCCATGCTGTAGAATACTTTCACAAAATTTGGTGCAGGAAGGGGCAGTGTTTATTGTGTATCTTATGCTAGCAACTTAGTTTCAAAAGAGAGGTGAGAAGAAGGAGGTAAGCAACAGGTTAAGCATGCCCTGTTATAGTTTTTAAACTCACAAATCATATTAAATCACTCTACCCCCCCCCCCCTCAGGAGTGAGGGAGAACACTGTGAAAGGCTAGGAGTATTGAACAAATAGAATCTCATCCATACAAGAGGAGACAGCAAAACAGGAAAGAAGCATTCCTCTTGTGCTAGGTGTTCCCAATATCCATTCTTTCCTTCTTTGTTAGTATTAAAACTCCTAAATTAAGCTGAGCCCATGGCCACCCAGAAGAAAAGTTGCATTTCTCAACCTCCCTGGCAGGTATGGTTTGTTTACATGACTAAATGTGGCCAATGTGAGGTAAGTGGAGGAGGTATTGTGCAATTTGTAAAAAGTTTCCTTAAAAGATGGCCCATGCTTTCTCCTTTCTTATCTTTTCTTCCTGCTGCTTGTAATGTGGGCATGACAGCTGAGGCCAGAACAGTTATTTTAGGGACTGAGAGTTAGTCTCTAAATGCATGGTGAGGACTGTAGGGTCAAAAAACCCTGGGTCTTTTATGATGGATTGGTGGAGAGGCAGAGAGAGAGAGAGAGAGAGAGAGAGAGAAAGGAAATAAAGGACATGTCTAGCATGTTTAGGCCACTGTTTATTTTTTATTTGTTTGTTTATTTCATGCTGGACCCAGTCCTAACTAATTTACATTTTGGTACTTGGAGATGGGAAGATGCTTCAGACAGAAAACGAGGCATTGGCTTGATGATTGACAGTGGGCAGCAAGGACCTAAATTATGCAAGATGAAAGTCTGATGACTACTGTTACTCAGTGACAACAAATTTGACAAGAAAAACTGCCACAGCTGGAAAGCTAACCGCCTGCCAGTCAAGGCTGTGGTGTTAGGGACAATGGTGGGAAATGCAGTGTTAGCGTGGGTTGCGGCGGCTTGCCACTTCCATCCAAGTCCTCGGAGAGGGATGAATTCAGGCTAGAGCTCACCATTCTGCAAGCAGAGAGAGGAGGAGCAGCAACTCTCTGGGAGATGCTCTTTGCCTGAGGCTTTTAATTTAAATTGACTGAAGTCTGGAACTGTGAGTCTTGATGTTTGGAAAAGATAATCACTTGGTATCCCCAGATGGAGCAATTACACGGCAGGGGATGTGAAGAGACAGCCTACGCAGGAGATAAAGCCATGGCCCCAGGCCTTTATCAGCACCTCTCTGAGGGGTTTTCTGCTGGACCACGGAGCCAGTGCAACAGCAAAGATCAGGTTAAGGATGCTGCCTTTATGCTAAAACTGTTGTTGTTTTTTTCTGAAGCCTTTACATAGTTGCCATTAGCTTGACAGAGAGAGGCACCGGTAGAGAAGAGAGGCTAGTGGGTATAGGCCCGAGTCTTCAGATTTAAAAACTAGATATGCTTGGTTGTGGGATTTTGGCATGTGAGATATCTGGCACCTACCAGATGCAAGCAGATCAGATCTCTACTAAGTTTTTGAAGGAATTATATTGATTAAAAAAACACCTTGTAAAAGCCCATTATTGTTCCACCCTAAAGCCCACAAACAGTGGGAAGTGGTGTAGCTCCCAAGAAGGCAACGCAGTCATGCGCTGCAGAATGGCATTTCGGCCAATAATGACCACACACATCACAGTGGTCCCATGAAATCACAACAGAGCTGAAAAAGTCCTATTGCCTAGTGATGTCATTGCCATCATAACATGTACGGCACACTTTACACACTTGACGTGGGTGTGGTGATGCTGGTGTAAACAAACCTATGGCACTGCCAGTTGTGTAAAAGTGTAACACATACATTATGTCCAGTACATAATACTTGATAATGATAATAAGTGACTGGTACTGGTTTATGTATTCACTACACTATATTTTACATTGTTATTTTAGAGTGTACTCTTTCTACTAATACAATTTTTTTGCTGTGAAACAGTGTGCCGTGTTATGCTGGTAGCAGCCTCATACATCTCGTGTTTCCCGCATCTGTTGATGGCAGCCTTTACTCCTTTGCTTGATTTAAGCCTGTGTGGTTTGTGCAGCAACATGCTGTGTCGGCTGTAGCCCAGGAGCAATGGTCTGTGCCGTAGATCCAGGTGCGCACTCTGTGATGGTCACGAAAAGGCAAAATTGCTTAAACACTTAGCTCTCAGAAGATATCCCCTTTGTTAAACAGTGCATGGAGGTGCTTTCGAATGTGTATCTTGGCTGTGGCTGGGGAAGATGATGAGCAAGGAAGAACAGACTGAGTAGGACAGTGGACAAGGGAGTTATTCCACAAGAGTAGAATTAGGGAAAGTCAGGTGATCAAAATAAGGACTTACTTTACTACCAAAGAACAATGGAATTAGTTAATTGTTGGATTAGTGGCTCTGCCTTTTTACCAAATCATAAATTTAATTGCAGTTAATCTATTTTTTGCTCCTTCACTGTCCCCCAAGTATGTTTGGAGCAGATGAGGTCCTGTAGCTTATAGGTCGCCAGATCACGGAGAGCCCTAAGTAAGAAAAAGTGCACCGTCCAGAAATCCTGGACTTTAATCTGGAAGCTGTGCCTGACTGGGGCTTGACTCTTGTCTTTTTTGAGGAGAGTGTGTGTGTGTGCCCTTTAGGGAGAGAAAGGGTGTACACAGGTAGGAGACACAGATGTCAAAGAGACTGCAAGGTACTCCCTAATATCCATTCTTCCCTCTTCCTCAGTCATAGAATCTTCGGTGTTAGCTGGACACTTGGTGGCTGGACCTAGAGATTATTTGCCAGCTGCCATTGCTGCTGTCACGGCCACAAGGCTAAGTTCTGGCCAAGAGAATATACATGGAGGTGGTTCGTGCATCTGCTGAGCAATGACCTTACAGGGGAGAGTGGGAGTCCCTTCTTTCCTGCCTTCCTCCTTCCTATTGGCCGAATGAAGGCATGCCAGCTGGAAGTGGGAGAGATATCTTCAGCCGGGAGGGAATGCAGACTCCACAGGATGAGACTGCAGTGTAACAGGAGAGAAGGCAACGGGGTTACTGGTGACTGTGGAGCCCTGCACAGTCACGCTTAGTTAGAGAAGTGTACTTTTGGATCTAGTCCTGACTAATATTCATTTCTCCTCAAATAGAGATAATTCTTAAAAAATCGACTGCAGGATTTTAAAAAATGACCAAACAACCAACTACCAGCACCATCACCACCACCAACGTTTAAAGGAACCAATTTGGAGAGGAGACAATTGAGGAGGTGAAAGTCAGGATTTGAGTACCGTATACGTTCAATTTGACTCTCGAGAGACCACAAAGCTGTGTTTCCTTTTCTCTCAGAGGCCTTCTTATTTGAGTAAAGGCACTTGGCATATTGTTTGGGATTGAGGTTTCTCTGCAACTTGGCTGGCAATTGCAGAGCAGGCCCGTGTCCCTGGGATTGGCTTGATTTGTCCCAAATGATGCACATTTTCTCCAGTGTCTGATATTTGTCGTAAGCAAGCTTTTCTTTTCCTCACCATCAGGCATACATTGAATAGTTTGATTTGGTGTTATATAGTAGCACATAATAATTTAAATGCCACGTGAATGTCACATAAGGAGTAAGTATTTTAAACAAGTTGCAGTTATTCATCCAATTATGATGTTGTATAACAGTAGTTGTGATAAAAGCTATATAATGCCGGCCATTTTAATTACAGATGTGTCCAATATTCTGTGTATATTAAAAATTCTCTAGAACACATTTTTCAAATGGAATTATCATACCACATTGAAAAGTCCAATGTTAAAAAATGTTTGAAGCATTTAGATGTCATAAACATTTTAAATCTATATGTAAACAAACCCCATACTACACTTTGTTTCCATTTAAATTTCACTCTGAAATGTGGTACATAAGGCAGTTGAAAGTTGAGCTCCTCCACGAGGTCTGGTGGGTGAGGGACCCAGAGCTCCGCTCACACACCCAGTTCTGGCCTGTGCTCCCTCCGGGGGCCCACCGGATCGCCCAGGGTCTCTGGGTGCAGTCAGGGAAAACCTTTTTTAGTTTTATGTCCTCAGTTAATATAGGAGGTGACTGCAGCCCAGAAAAGAAGTTGCGGTTTTTGGATTATGCCATCACTGTCTTTAATTTTCAGTCCGTGAGGGCCACGAGAATCCTTACTGTGACTGGCGGGCCTCAGGAGCTCTGTAGTGTTATGGGAGAAAGTGCCTTTGTGCTGCTCTTCGGTTTGTTCCGTGGACTTTCTAGAGAGCTTGGACGTGGCGGGTGGAGGGAGAAGGGGGAGGACGGGCAGCAAAGGGGAGGGAAAGTGCCAGGGTCCTTCTTTACTGAAAGGTAGCTGATAAGGGAATTCCTTTCTTCCTCTTACCAAACTCTACTTTTCAAAAAGTGAAACAATAAACCCCATAACTCTCACGCTATACGGTATGAGAATATACAATAGCTAGTAAGGAGGGACTAGTAGGTTTGGAGAATTAAAGTGAAAATGGTGGAATAAGTTTACAAAATTAGATGTGAAACTGGTTAATGTCCTACAGGACTCAAGCTTCGGGGTTATCTTTACTGTAGAATAGAAAAATCACTTACAATCTACCAATCTTCTCCAAATTAATATCCAACATCACAGGATCTGGGCCCTCCCCAACAATAAACAGAAGTCAGACCACACTTACTCCTAGGAAGTCAGGTGATCTCAGGTGGACTTGTTAGACAGTGTCCTGGTGTGGCTTGGAAGGTGCACACAATAATTCTTGTGTCTTATTTTCAAGTTTCAGATGATTTTCTTAATTCTTCCTTCCTAATTTCCAAATATCTTTAATTTCTTCTTCTCTGTTGTGGTTGTTTTAACCTGTGGTCCTTTATGAAACCTGCTCTGAGCTCTGACCTGTGGTCCGGGAATACGACGGCCGAAAAGGTCCGCAGAGCTCCAGGCCACTTCCTGCTCCAGCTCGCTCTCCATCGGGGCGACAGCTCTTCCTCCCAAACCAGCCTGCGTCGGAGGCGAGGACAGTCCACTGTCTACTCTGATTCGTCAGTGCTGCCCTCTCAGGATTTAATCTGCTTCATTCATCTGATGGGGACGCCCGGAGGCCTCTTGGTAAGCCAAGTGTCTGCTGTTACTCCTAGACCGCCTGGTGGAGGAGGGATTGGCTTGTTATTTGCTGCTCAGGAGACAGATGCCCAATCAGTGAGTGGAGTTCATGAGCATCACATAAATTTATCCAGGTATGTACCATTTCCCTTTTCCACATTCGTAAGGCATTTCAAAATGCATATCTTCCAATACGGTGTTCATCATTCACTCTTCCTCTGCCCCTTACCATTCCAACCTCCGCGGAGTTGGTCCTTGTTCTTTTACAAACAAGCAGGACTCCACTTCGTTCCATTGATCTGTGTGTCTGTTCCTACACCAGCGCCATGCTTGTTTGGATTACTGTGGGCTTGTAGTTTAGTTTGACATCCGGTAGCGTGATTCCTCCAACTTTGTTGGTCTTTCTCAAGATTGCTGTGGCTATTCTGGGTCTTTTGTGGTTCCATGTACATTTTTGATATATTCGTTCTAGTTCTGTGAAGTACTCCATCGGTATCTTGATAGGAATTGCATTGAATCTATAGATTGCTTTGGGTAGTATATATGGACATTTTAATGATGTTAATTTTTCCTATCCATGAACACAGTATATGCTTCCACTTATTTGTATCTTCTTCAATTTCTTTCTTCTGTGTCTTATAATTATCCAAGCACAAGTCTTTTTATCCTTGGTTAAATTTATTCCCAGGTATTTTATTCTTTTTGAAGCTATTGTGAATGGGATTGTTTTCTTAGTTTCCCTTACTGCTAGTTCATTGTTGGTGTATAAAAATGCAACTGATTTCAGTACATTCATTCTGTATCCTGCTACTTTACTGAATTCATTTATCAGTTCAGTAGTTTTTTTTGTGTGTGTGTGTGTGGAATCCTTAGGGTTCTCTATATACTGTATCATGTCATCTGCAAATAATGGCAGTTTACTCTTTCCTTTTCAATTTAGATGCCTTTTATTTCTTCTTCTTGTCTGATTGTTGTGGCTAGGACTTCCAGTACTATGTTAAGCAGGAGTGGCGGAAGCAAACCTCTCTGTCTTCTTCCCCATCTTAAGGGAAACACTTTCAGTTTTTGTCCATTGAGTATGATGTTGGCTGTGGGTCAGAGAAAGACCAGTACTGTATGATTTCATTTATATGTGGAATTTAATGGACAAAGTAAACTAACAAACAAAAGAGAAACAGACTCGTGAATACAGAGAACAGACAGACAGCTGTCAGAAGGGAGAGGACTTAGGGGACTGGGCGAAAAAGGTGAAAGGATTAAGAAAAAACCAACAACTCAGCCCTGACTGGTGTGGCTCAGTTGGTTGGACGTTGTCCCACAGAGCAAAAGGTCACTGGTTCAATTCCTGGTCTGGGCACATGCCTGGGTTGCAGGTTCAGTCCCCTGATGGGGTGTGTTTGAAAGGCAACTGATTGATGTTTCCCTCCTTTTCTTTCTCCTTCCCTTCCCCTCTCTCTAAAAATAAGTCAGTAAAGTCTTAAAAAAGAAAACAGCTCATAGACACAGACAATAGTATGGTGCTTACCAGAGGGAATGGGGGATGGAGGGAGGTAGAAGAGGGTGAAGTGGAGATAAATGATGATGGAAGGAGACTTGATTTGGGGTGGTGAACATGCAACACAGTGTACAGATGATGTATTATGGAGTTATACACCTGAAACCTGTATAATTTTGTTAACCAGTATCACCCCAATAAATTCAATTAAAAATAAAAGCTATTATTATAGATGCAAAAAATTAAAGCTATTATTCCATTTAGTTTGAACATAATTACATGACAAAGAACTTCTAAAGTATCTCCTACAGCAGGTAGAAAAATAAAATAGTGAAACTGGCTCATTATTTTCTTGTTTTCAGCCAGTAATTTTAATTACACTGTGTTTTATTACTTTCTGAACAAACAATTGAAGGGCATGAACCAGATATGATGGTTATAATTGCATGAACTGCCTTATTGCTTTTACTCTTTGTAAATATTTCTTCAGCCAACCTCACAATAGCTGGGTGAGACCCACAGATCTCTCTGAAAGCAAGTATGGAGAGCAAGATTAATTTATCATGGATCCACCTTGCTGTCCAGGTATGTGAGGCTATCAGGTTCTGAAGAAGAACATTAAATAGCATTAGTAAAGGAGAATTAGTGACATATTTTCTACAAAGAACTTTGTACCTAAAATCTAAAAACCTTCACTCCCTGTTTTTACATATGGGTGCAGTGTCTAAACTTTGGTTACTGCACAGTTTCATGGTCACCACCAGATGGCAGTATAACACAAATACAATGCCAGTAACTTTAAAAATGCTCTCTATTGAACAATATTGTTTTCTTCCAATTTTAATGCTTCCATACAAAACTAATGTCTACAGAGTTATTAATAGATATTAACTATCAATAATATTTACTTTCTTTTTTTCTCAGTTACAGCCTCGTTAATCTTCCAGTGGCCTGGGTGGATCCTGGGTGGCTTCCTGTGTGGCTGTCTCAGGGCCAGGGCGGCTTCCCCTGGTTATGTTTTCACGTCCAGTGTCTACGTCGACTTATTGGTGAAATGCATCCAACTATTGGGAGGATACAATGTTTCATTTTCCAAAGAACTGAATCTGAAACACTAATATTCTTTTCTACCCCCAGGGATTTACTGAGGCCTCTTTTCCCCCAATTTTGGCTTTTTTTCTTTCCTTTTTTCCAGCAATCCTGACATGTGGATGCTGAAATTAATGTGGGTGCTGTCTACGGGCACCACCATGCTCCGACCTCACCCACAGTCTGTCCTGCTCATCTGTATCTTCACTTCCGGAAGGACCTTGAAAATATTGAAGCTTGTCCCGTTATTTATGACAGCTGCCATAGCCTCTGAGGGGATTTTCATGTCAGAGAAACCTAAGAATATTCAGCCTTGATCAAGCCACCTTGCTTCTAAGCAGAGATCCTTATGGAGATAAAACTATGAAGGAGTCAAGAAAAGCAGGAAACAAGAGTTTTGGCACGAGGTTAAGAAATTTCTTGAGCGACTAGACTATGGGTGGTAAACACACAATACCATATACAGATGACATATTATAGAATTGTACGCTTGAACCCTATTTAATTAACCAAGGTAACCCCAATAAATTTAATTAAAAATATATATAAAGAAATTTCTTTGTGCTTAAGATCTGTGTCCCTACTTTCTAGCCTTACCTGAGACCTGGCTCTCTCTTGTGGATGCTTATATTTTGGGGATCCTTGACATGGAGGCTGTTCATGATCCCACATTTCATGTTCAAAGGAAGGATCTTCACTTACCGGTACCAGTTTCCACAGTCCTCATTTTCGGACTTCCCTGTCACAGTGTGGGCACATCAGTGCTTGCTCACAGTCATCCTCCCTATTTTAAGTCCTTATGCCATCACCTCGTCTTCCAACCTCTATTTGTCCTTTCACAGCTTTTGAACTACCCAACGCTGGAAACTCCCACACCATATCCTTCTTGTTCTTCGTTGTACATTTTTATAACTTGTTACTTAGTAGTCAGTTATTAAGCAGGTATGGATTAGAGTGATTGAAATGGTTGTTATCTTTTATTTGTCTAGTAAATTAGAGATACCTAGTAAACAGGGTTATACTAATAATAGGGTACCGTAACTTAGAGGTATACAGTAGCAAATAGCGTAAAGGGAATGAATTTTTAGATTCTCAATTTTCACAAATTTTTTCCTAAAATTTATCTCCCTGAGAACCAGCTTTGGTCAAGAAATCATGTTGGTTTGTTTTTCTCACCCCTCCTTTCAAAGTACGTATCTCCTACTTTAAAAAGAAAAGCATTTCTCATCTATGCAGAATACATGCATTAACCTGATTTGTAAAAATTTCTAGGTCTTCAAACAGAAGGATATTTGAAATATGGTTCCAGTGCTAAGAAAGTGAGTGACTTTAATAATGAAACAAGCAATCATTTTTCAATTAAAGTTGTTTCTAAATTTTTGTCATCTGATAGATTAATTTTTTTTGAGGATGTTTTTATTGACTTTAGAGAGAGAGGAAACAGTATAGAGAGAAAGAGAGAAACATCAGCGTGAAAGAAACATCGATCGGTGTCCTTGCATTTGCCTCCCTACCTGTGGATGGACCCCACAACCTAGGTGTGTGTCCTGACTGGTGATCAAACCCACAAAGTCTTAGTGTATGGGATGATGCTCCAAGTAAGTGAGCCACCTGGCCAGGGCTGCTACTTTTTCTTTCATATTGCTAATTCATTCCTCTGCCTCATCCAACCTACTGTTATTCCTTCTAGTGTATTCTTTTTTTATTTTTTAGAGGCTTTCCATTTGCTTTTATTGAGCCAGATTTAAGGATCCTTGAAGTCCTGCGGTATGTGGGGTATTCCTTATTTTATTTATTCATTTTCTCTCCCTTTTTTTTTTATTATTCAAGTACAGTTGTCCTCATCCCCCGCCACCCCGACTCTCCCCTACCCCAGCCATCCCCACCTCCCACCCTCAATCCTACCCCGCTTTGGCTTTGTCCATGTGTCCTTTATACTTGTTCCTTGACGACCCTTCCTCCTTTTCCCTCCATTATCCCCTCTTACTCCCCTCTGGTTCCTGTCAGTTTGTTCTTACTTTCAATGTCTCTGGTTGTATTTTGCTCACTTGTTTGTTTTGTTGATTAGGTTCCACTTACAGGTGAGATCATATGGTATTTGTCTTTCACTGTCTGGCTTACTTCACTTAGCATGATGTTCTCTTGTTCCATCCATGCTGTCACGAATATTCTTATTTCTGACTGGCTCTTTTTTAAAATCATTTTTTTATTGTTATTCTACTACAGTTGTTCCAATTTTTTTCTCCTTTGCCCTCCTCCGCCCATCCCACCCCCATACTCCCATAGTCAATTCCTGCACTGTTGTCCATGTCCATGGGTCATTGCCCTTGGATCATTCATACATGTTCTTTGTCTAGTCCCTTTAAGAGGAATCTAATAAACAAAATAAACTGATGAACAAAATAGAACCACAGACATGGAAACATGGAACAGATTGAAAGTGACCATAAGAGAGGAGGAAGGGGGATAATGGTGGAAAGAAGGGGAAGTAACTGTTCTTTTTTTATGGTTTCCATATCATTTTTAATGCTTGCCATCTCTCTTTTTTAAAAAATTATATTTTATTATGCTATTACAGTTGTCCCGGTTTTTCCTCCTTTGCCCCCCTCCACCCAGTACTCCCAACTCCCTCAAGCAATCCCCACTCCATTGTTCACGTCCATGGGTCATGCATATAAGTTCTTTGGCTAATCTATTTCCCTACTGTTCTTAACATCTCCATGGGTATTCTATGACTGCTGATTTGTACTTAATCCCCTCACCTCTTCACCTGTTCCTCTAAGCACCCCTCCCACCTGGCAACCATCAAAACACTCTCTGTATCATGATTCTGTCTCTGTTCTTGTTTGCTTAGCTTGTTTTTTTAATTCAGTTGTTGATAGATATGTGTTAATTGTCATTTTATTGTTCATGGTTTTGCTTTTCTTCTTTTTCCGAAGTCCCTTTAACATTTCATATAATAATGGTTTGGTGATGATAAACTCCTCTAGTATTTCCTTATCTGGGAAGCTCTTTATCTGCCCTTCTATTCTAAATGATAGTTTTGCTGGGTAGAGCAGTCTTGGCTGCAGTTCCCTGCTTTTCATGACTTTGAATATTTCTTGCCAATCCTTTCTAGCCTGCAAAAAAAAAATATATATTTTTGAGAAATCAGCTGACAGTCTTATGGGAATTCCCCTGTAGGTAACCAACTTATTTTCTCTTGGTGCTTTTAAGATTCTCTCTTTATCTTTCACCTTTGTCATTTTAATTATGATGTATCTTGCTGTGGACATGTTTGTGTCCATCTTGTTTGGGACTCTCTGTGCTTGCTGGACTTGAATATCTATTTCCTTCACCAAATTAAGAAAGGTTTCTTTCATAAATTTTTCAAATAGATATCTGATTTCTTGCTCTTTGTCTTCTCTTTCTGGCACCCCTATGATGCGAATGTTGGTATGCTTGAAGTTGTCTCAGAGGCTCCTTATACTATTATTGTTTTTTTGGATTCTTTTTTCTTTGCATTGTTCTGATTGATTGTTTTTTGCTTCCTTATGTTCCATATCGTTGATTTGATTCTCAGCTTCATCCATTCTATTGTTGATTCCTTGTTAATTGTTCTTTATTTCAATGAGTTTATCCTTTGTTTCTGACTGGATGTTTTTTATGCTGCTGAGCTCCTGAGTTCCTTGAGCATCCTTATAACCAGTGATTTGAATTCTGTGTCTGATAGATTGCTCATCTCCATTTTTTTTAGTTCTTTTTCTGGAGTTTTGATGTGTTTTTTCATTTGGGCCATGCTTCTTTGTCTCCTTGTTTTGGCAGCTCCCCTGTGTTTGTTTCTATGTAGTAGGTAGAGCTGCTATGACTCCTTGTCTTGATAGCATGGCCTAATGTAGTAGGTGTCCTGTAGGGTCCTGTGGCACAGCCTCCCCTGTCACCTAAGCTGGGTGTTTGAGGTGAGCCTTCCATGTGGGCTGAGTACATCCTCCTCTTGCAGTTGAACCTTGATTGTTGTTGTCAGGTCAATGGGAGCAGTTTACCCAGGTCAGTCAGTGGCAAGAACTGGCTGTGATCACTGACCACCAACCTCTGCCCTCCATGCAGGATCATCTGTGTAGGGGCAGGGTGATGGTGCACCAAAGTGGCTATTCACTGGGTGTGCAGGCTCTGGAGTTTCCTGGGTGGTGTAGGCCAGGGTCAGCCACCACCTGTGTGTGTGCTGGGGACCACCCAGCATGAGCTGCCAAGCAATCTACTACTTGTGTTGGGCTTTGAGGCTCCCAGGCAAAGCCAAACTATGATCCAAAGCTGGCTGCTGCTAGTGCTGGGCCTGGGGATGCTCTGTGGGGGCTGGGAGTTCATTGATTGTTGGCTGTTGCTGGTTTGAGAGGATTTAGGAAGTTGTGAAGCCTGAGCTGAGACCAGCCATTCATATGCAAAAGCCACTATTAACAGCTTGAGTGGGCCTGTAAATTGGGTGAGGCAGAGCCTCAGGGATCCATCAGGGTGGAACCAACTGTGTTAGTCAGGTTGATGGAGTCTCACATATGGCCCCTGCCTGTCAGCTCTGTTGCTCTGGTGGGGGAAGGCTCAGAAAAGGAGCAATGCCAATGCCTGCCAGTCTGGGAGAAAGCTGGCCCCCTGTTCTCACCTTGATGTCAGACAATTCAGTTTCTCCCTATATGCCACTGGTATCTTTTAAACTGCCACCTTGGTGCTGGAGCTCAGAGGGAGTGAGTCTGAGTAAGTCTGTGTGTGACTCCTTTAAGAGGAACTGCTTGGGATTCCAGTAGTTTCTTTCATTGATTCCAACCCTGCTGGGTTAAAAAAATTTTTTTTAAAATTTATTTTTTGGGGGGTGGGGGAAGGGAGAAAGAAAGGGAGAGAAACATCAATGTGTGGTTGCCTCTCATGCCACCCCTACTGGGGACCTGACCCACAACCCAGGCATGTGCCCTGACTGGGAATCGAACCACTGACCCTTTGGTTCACAGGTGGGCACTTAGTCCACTGAGTCACACCAGCCAGGGCTTTTTTTTTCCTGCTGGTTTTCACAGCCAGAAGTTATGGAGGCTTATCTTCCAGGCACTGGAACCCTGGGTTGGGTGGCCTGGTGTGGGACTGGACCCTTTGTTCCCAAGCTATCCCTCCTGAATTTTTATGCACCATATGTGGATGTAGTACCAGCCTATTCCATGTCTCTGTGTCTCCTACCTGGATGGATATGATTTCTTTAGTTCCATGGTTGTCATACTTCCATTCAAGACTATTTCTGACAGTTCTGGCCAATGATTGTTCTAGAGTTTAGTTGTGATTTTGATGTGGTTGTGCAAGAAGGCGAGCCATGTTTGCTTACACCCCATCTTGACCAGAAGTTGGATCTGCTTGCTATCTCTGTTGAAATTTTCCCTAAGTTCCTTGAGCATCTTTATTTTGAATTCTATATCTGGTAAATTGCTTGCCTCCATTTCATTTAGCACTTTTTCTGGAGATTTCTCTTCTTCTTTCATTTGGAGGTTGTTTCTTTCTCTCTTTATGTTTATTTCTATGTATTAGGTAGAACTATTCCCAGTCTTTGTAGAGTGGTTTTATGTAGCAAGTGACCTGTGGGACCCAGTGGTGCATTCTTCTTTATCACCTGGTCTGGGCACCCTAGGAAGGTTCCTTGTGTGGGTTATGTGGGCCCCACTATTGTAATTACGTCTTAATTGTTATCAGGCTGTTCATGTGTTGGGCTGACTTTCAGGCTGGATGATTGTAAGGCTCAACCCTGACCACAGGGTACAAGCTGCTGTGCAGGTGTTGACCACATGAAGCAGAATTCATTTCAATAGTGTCTGGAGCCTGCCAAGATTTTACTTTGAATATGCCACCTGTGAAACTAATTGGATCTTGCCCTGATGTTTGTTGTCTGAAGCTGGCCACTGGGTGTGTTGGTCCTGGGGCATCTAGGGAGGGACTCTGGTGCATGCCAATGTCGGGTGTTGTTTGTGACTAGCTCTTGGCAACCTGTTTGGAGCAGTCTCGACGTGGTTGCTTCTGTAGATTCTTTGTTATAAAGCTTCTGTTCAGGTAGTCTTTAGTGGATTATTCAGATTGATTGTTCTTATTTTCCATAATTCCAATTTGGTCCTAAGAGGAGGTGAGTGTAACATCCACCCAGTCTGCTACCATCTTGATCTCTGTTAAAAGATGTTTTTAACACATAACTTCCAAGGAAACCAAAGAATTGAGTGACGTTGTTAAAACAAAAGTTTATACTTTTCTACTGGCTAGTGTATTTGAAAACATTTTGTCAGTGCTCACAAATAAAATTAAAAAGAGAAATAGTATTGATGCTGAACCATTCTTGGATACACAGATTAATTGGGAAATGGTCCATCCATGAAATGCATTGCCAATTATATATTTTTATATTTGATATTTGTCAAGATTTATAATTTATGTGTACTACTTTGATCAATAGTGATTAAATAAAATTTGTAACAACAACTAAATTCAGAAGTAAATTTTTAGAAGTTGGGATTTTATGACTACAGAAAATATTTAAATAATATACATACTTCTGTTGCAGAAAGATATGATAAAGTAATCAATAAAATGCTTTCAAGTATAAAATACACTAAAATAAAATTCTCTGGGGGAGTAGAGTATAAATATAGGTTAAGGAGCAGAAGAAACTTTGTAAAAATTTTAACTTTAAAAACAGCTTGTCTTTTAAAAAGGTTTGACAGTGGGTGTCAAATTGCTTTGGCATTTAGATCTCATTGGATGCATTTTAAAAAGTGAAGTAACAGTTTTATTTAAAATGTCAATATTATAATGTGCTGTAAGTTATATCACTTGTAACTATTTAAACTTAAATAATTTCTTTAAAAATCTTAAATGTCAATTTAAAAGTGTGTGAGAGGGCATATACTTTTCCCCAAATCCTTTTAGGGTGCTTGTGAGTAAAATGTTTAGTGGTCACTTGACTAGACCACACGGGCATCTTCTTTGACTTCAGTCCTAAATGGCCCAAGATTGAATCTTGGAAGTCACTACTCAAATAGGATGAAGAGTTAATACCAGCAAATATTAGAGGAGAAAGAGCCAAAGTGAAGATTTTCCCATTGCCTTTACCCACTTAAAAAAAACCCATCCTCACACTTGTTCTGAAATCTGACCAATTAGAGCAGCATTCCTTTCCCCAGAGAAAAAGTGAGGTGCCGGCCGTTAAGAAAAATGAAAAGGTATTTCGTACAGCTCCCAAATGACAGTGCGAAGTTAAGGGGTAAAACAAATGAAACAGGAAATAACAATTGGGATATTCTCATGGTAGCAAGTCATGGCATGCTTAACCCGTGTTCACCATTGCTATCAAATTTAATATTACGCAACACAGCCACTCTCCATTTGCCACCGTCTTTTAGCCCCGACAATCACTAATTCATTCTCCATCTATAAAATTTTACTATTTTACATCACATTCTTTAGAATAATTTTCCTATTATATGGAAGGTAAATAAAAAAATTAAAGTAACTTACAGGCATACCTCATTTTATTTTATGCACTTGACAGATATTGCACTTTTTACAAATTGGAAGGTTTGTGGTAGCCTTGAGCTGGGCAAATGGATTGGCATGATTTTTCAAGTGACATTTGCTCACTTTGTGTCCCCATGTCACGCTTTGATAATTCTCATAGTATTTCAAACTTTTAATTATTATTATTATTATTATTATTATTTTTGTTGATCTGTAATCAGTGATCTTTGACGTTACTGTGGTAATTGTTTTGGGGTGCCAGGAACTGTGCCCACATAAGATGGAGAACTTAATTGATAAATCTTGCGTGTGTTCTGACTGCTCTGTCAATTGGCTGTTCCCCAGTCTTTCTTCCTCTCTTGGGGCCTCCTTATTCTCTGAGACAACAACATTAAAATTAGGCCAACTAATACTTACACTGGCCTTTAAGTATTTAAGTAAAAAGAAGAGTCATGTATATCTCACTTTAAATCAAAAGCGAGAAATGATTAAACTTAGTGAGGAAGGTATGTCAAAAACTGAGATGAGCTGGAAGGTAGGACTCTTGCTCTAAACAGTTATCCAAGTTGTGAATGCAAAAGAAAAGCTCTTAAAGGAAATTAAAATGCTATTCTAGTGAACACACAAATGATAAAAGAGTGAAATATGCAGAAAGTTTTATTGCTCTGGAAAGAAGATCAAACCAGCCACAATATTTTTTAAAGCCAAACCCTAAAACAAAGCAAGACCCTAACTCTCTTCAATTCTGTGAAGTCTGAGAGAGGCGAAGACACTGCAGAGGGAAAGTTTGAGGCTAACAGAGGTTGGTGCGTGAGCTTTAAGAAAAGAAGCTGTCTCCATAACAGAAAAGCATTACGTGAAGCAGAAAGTGCTGATACAGAGGTTGCAGCAAGTTATCCAGAAGAGCTAGCTAAGAAAATTAATGAAAGTGGCTACAATAAACAACCTACTTTCAATGTAGATGAAACAGATTTATTGGGAGAAGATTCCATCTAGGACTTTAATAGCTACTGAGGAAAAATCAATGCCTGGCTTCAAAGCTTCAAAGGACAGGTAGACTCTCTTACTAGGGACTAATGTAGTTGGTGACTTTAAGTGGAAGCCAGTGCTCATTTTCCATTCTGAAAGTCCTAGGGCCCTTAAGAATTATGCTAATTCTACTCTGCCTTTGCTCTGTAAAAGGAACAATAAAATCTGGATGACAGAACATCTATTTATAATGATTTACTGAATATTTTAAGCCCATTGTTGAGACATACTACTCAGAAAAAAAGGACTCCTTTCAAAATACGACTGCTCCTTGACATGCCACCTGGTTACCCAAGAGGTCTGATGGAAATGTACAGTAAGGTTAATATTGTTTTCATGGTTACTAACCCAAAATTCATCCTGCAGCCCATGGATCAAGAAGCAATTTTAGTTTTCAAGTCTTATTATATACAAAATACATTCCATAAGGCTATAGCTACCATAGATGGTGATTCTTCTGATGGATCTGTGCAAAATAAGTTGAAGACCTTTTGGAATAAATTCACCATTCTCAATGCCATCAAAAACATTTGTGATCATGGGAAGAGGTCACTATATCAGTGTTAACAGGAGTTGGGGAGTAGTTGACTACAACCCTTCAGTGGAGGAAGTAACTACAGATAGACTGAAAATAGCAAGAGAACCATAATTGGGAGTGCAGCCTCAAGGTGTGACTGAGCTGCTGCAATCTCCTGATTAAACTTTAATGGATGAAGTATTGCTTCTTATCAATTAACAAGGAAAGTAGTTTCTTGAGATGGAATCTACTCCTGGTGAAGATACTATGAAGACTGTTGAAATGACAAGAGATTTAGAAGATTACATAAACTTTATTGATAAAGTAATGGTTTGAAAGGATTGACTCCATTTTTGAAAGATGTTCTATGATGGGTAAAATGCTATCGAACAGCATCACATGCCACAGAGAAATCATTTGTGAAAGGAAGATCCAATTGAGTTGGCACACTTCATTGCTGTCTTATTTTAAGAAGTTGGCACAGCCACCCCAGTCTTCAGTAACTGCCACCATGATCAGTCAGCAGCTGTCAACACTGAGGCCAGCCCCTCCACCAGCGAAAAGATTATGACTTGCTGAAGGCTCAGATGGTGGTAAGCATTTTTAGCAATACATATTTTAAAATTAAGCTATGTGTGTGTGTATATATGTATATATATTAGACAAGAAGCTGTTGCGCACTGAATAGACTACAGTGCACTGCACACGTAAATTGTATGTGCACTGGGAAACCATAACATTTGTGTGACTCACTTTATCATAGTGTTTGCCTCAGTGCGATGGTCTGGAACCAAACACACCATCTATCCTCAATATAGCTGTTCCCCTCAGAGTCCTGTGAGGCAATAACAAATTGACTATATTTAATTTGGACGA
The DNA here is from genome assembly GCA_004026765.1 of Micronycteris hirsuta. Classification (NCBI taxonomy): domain Eukaryota; kingdom Metazoa; phylum Chordata; class Mammalia; order Chiroptera; family Phyllostomidae; genus Micronycteris; species Micronycteris hirsuta. The sequence goes on along the minus strand of PVJI01006755.1, from coordinate 8,584 downwards.
ATAACCTCTTCGTGTTTTGGTTCTTTTTATGCAGCGGCATTTACTATCCCTCCACAACCCCTAAAACTGCCTGTGAGAGGTAGTACTGGAACCTTCCCCTTCTCTTTAGATGAGCATAGATTTTTCTTGTGGTTTAGAAAATGCCTTAACTTTTTCTTGTTATTCTTCATTTCTAACTCACATCGAACTTGAAACATCTTTTAATTTGCTGATTCCCCTAGTACAGTTCCTCCTTACAGTTGCAGATTCTGGGTCTTAATTTTCCACTTCCACACAACCAGATTCTTGGTAATTTATATTTGACACTTTCAATTTCATTAAAATAAATAAGTAAGGCACTTGGTATGATTTTTGTCCTTATTCCCAAGTCCACAGTTTGTGTTTGTATATTCCATTCCTCTGCATGTTTTGATTGGCATCAGCACCTGTGTTCATCTGCTATGCTTCAGGAGTTGTCTTGTCAAAAGGTAGGGATAGGCAGGGTAGTAAGTCAGTGTATGTGGTCTTAGGAGAATGGCACTTGGTATCCTCTTCTGTCCACCTGTCTACTGCTTCATGCCCCCAAGAGATTTTGTTGTGTCCTTCTCGGTATTGAATCAACCTACACTGGGTACCTAGAAGGTATAGACTGAACAGGTGGGGGCTCAGGTATACTAAACAAATATTATGAGTAATACATATTGCTACTTACTGATTTTTCTATTGATTAAAAAAAAGAATAAAATTTTATGCTGCATTAAGGAAAAAGATGGTGAAAGTGACTACAATAGAAAGAAAAAAAAGGTAGCAGGTACCAGTGTTAGCTATGGTAAATATTTGTAGCTGTTGTGACAGATAAATGCTTAAATCTCAGTAGCTTAACACAATAACAGTTTCATATATTGCTTATACCACAGGTCAGTGAAAACTGTAAATGGGGCATTTGTCAAGGTAGACAGTCTCCTTTCATATAGCTTCAAGATTACCTGGGGAAAGTTGTATATTGGACACTGTCTCTGCTGAAAAGACACTAGAAGAGAGACAGTGTGGAGAAAAGGCATTTACTCACTTTCGTCCATGGGGGAAACACATCATTTCTACTCACACAATATCGATGAAAACTGGTCAGATGGCACACAGAGAAATGCAGACAGTCTGTGTGGGAAAAGAGCAGAAGATATTGGGAAACAATGCCATTTTGGCAGGTAACATCTTCTGAAATGCATCCACATTGCTAGCTAATGTCTACAGAATGGGCAAAAACATTTTACAGGTGCACCAGTACCGCCTGTAGCAAAACCTTGTTGAAACCTAGTTGCCTGAATACAGTCTTTTGGCTGTGGACTACCATATTGCAAAAGGAAGAACTTAAAGGGGGAAGAGTGAAACTGTTTTTACTCTTGCTGCAAATGCTCAGCTCTAGAGTCGCTTCTTCACACCACGGTCCCTTTCTTCATTTCTGAAGCCACAGATTTTACTAAACCAGCATATTTTTAAGAACCATGACTCTTATAATCATTTATACACACACAGCACTTCATTAGGAAGTACTATATATGAAAATCTCTGGGAAAATTAATTTTCTGTGCATACATTAGCCTATCTATACAAACACATTTATATTAATTTTTTTTGCTTCTGATCAGCTATGATGTTCTTTGAGGTATATGCCTGTGAAGACAAGAAATGATATTTATAAAGAAATAAATTAATATTGGTACCATGCTTTATTAAAACATTTAAGAATCCCAGAGTTGTTTCTTTTCTCCCAAGAAAGTGTCTGAGACTCATAGTTGATGATATTTCCATCCCTCACCTCTACCCATTTAAACAGCACTGAAAATAGAGAACAGGTTGGTGGTTGCAAGAGATGAGGGCGGGGTGAATGGGTGAAATGAGTGAAAATGGTAAAAGGTAAAAACTTCCAGTTAGAAGATGAATAAGTTCTGGAGTTGTAAAGCACAACATGGTGACTATGGTTAACAACACTCTGTTGCATATTTAAAAGTTACTAAGAGAGATTTTAGAAGTTTGCATCATGAGAAAAAAGTGAAAAGTATGTGAGGTGATGGTTAAATACATTTATTGTAGTAATCATTTCACTATGTTGTATACCTATACAACATGCCAAATCATGTTGTATAACTTAAACTTACACAATGTAATATGTTAATTATATCTCAATAAAACCAGAAAAAAATAGCACTGGATATTTCTACTAAGAAAAATTCATGTTGGATGGTCAGTTCTGAAAACCCCTCATCAGTATAGGTATAAGTATTGCTGGTTGACGATGGGAGCCCTTGAATCCTCCTGGGAGGTCCCAGACATGTCACATAATATTTTTAATTTCATTTTCCTTTGTTTTGGAAAAATGTGAAACTAATAAGACCTAACTCACAGTGTTGTTTGGAAAATTTCATTACATAAATGTAATTTATGGAGAATACTCTGAAATGCGTGAAATGTCTTTAGAAAATATTTGCTAGTATAGCTATATAGCATATAGTCCTCCTTTTCTTGGTAAAACTATCTGAATTTACACTTGAATATCCATCTGCTCCTTGTGTTTCTGGGGAAACTGAGTCTACCCAGGACTCTTGGGGGTGGAGCACGTGGCTGAAACCTAAACAAATCAGCATATCTCAAATCCCCAGTCAAGTTCATTGTTCAGGAATGGAGGGATGAATGAGTGGCAAGTGACCAGGTTGAAGCAATCAGATTGAGGTCCAAAGCTTTTGTATGACATAGGAGGAAGGGATTCACTCCTCAAGTCACATGTACTCAGGGAAGCATTTAGCCGAGGATTGAGTGGCAGTAATTTTTGGATTATGAAAGGGAAAGCTACTGAATATAGAACCATCATTAAAGAAGCAGAGGTAATAAATGGAAGAATAAACTGCTTTGGTAATATCATTTGAATTATAAGCTCAAGCCTCATCTAAAAACCTCTCTGTATTTGAACTTCCCAAGTATATGAGATAATGTTTTCATTATTATTTTAGACAGCTTGAGATTTCCCCCCTGACAATTAAAAGCATTCCTACTAGCACAATTGTTAGTGTAGCTAGCTAGTTAGTATTAATAAAGGAAAGGAGCAAATGGAATCAGATATTAAACCTAACGAACTAGGGAGCTGAATTGGACATTAATCCTAATTTACTAGGAAGGAAGCTATAACATTCACAGTCTCCCCAGGGGACAGCAGCATCCTCTGCCCTCTGGACTTAATCCTTGAGCAATCCCCAAGAGGGCAGGAAGAATTTCCCTGGGGAAACAACTGGCTTGGTACCAAGGTCATGGGAGAAGGGGAGCAAGGGGTAAATTCCTGCGGGCCCACGTGCAGTAGAAACCAAGATGGCACAGGGGGAGGTGAACGCACATGCAGTAGAAACCAGATGACACAGCAAACCTCTGGGGCATGTGCAGTAGGAGCCGAAATGGTGACATGAAGGGGTGGAGCCTAGCTTGGGAAAAGAATCAGATTAGAGAAGGGCAAGGAACTCTGAGTGGTCCAGGAAAGGGGTCGGGTAGGGGAAGGGTCCAGTGAAAGCCCAAAAAAACCTTTGAACTAGGTTGGATAGTTTGTATGACAGCCTGCTCATTCCCTAAAACCAAGAAAATATATGGAGGATTATCAAGGATCTCGAGGCAGTTGCTGTTAGAATTGCCTACGTCTACGTCCTTGAGGGCTTATTATTTCCTTTCACCCCAATAAATCTTGCCACAATGCTTAAAGTTCTCCCACATGTATGCCCTTTGAAATTCCTTTCTTGTATCGCTGCAAGAACCCATTTTCACTGGCAACACAATGCTGTATAAACAGAAGACATTTAAAGAATTACTAACCAGCATGTAGATTAATGACTGGAACATAAGTGCATTTGTTTTACAAATGTTTTCGTATTAATAATAATCATTGATTATTTTATAAAGGAACAAAAATTCTGCCACCCTGAAGCTGCTTTTTGTGATATGGACTCAGAAAGAAACTTTGACCCTTCACCCCTTTCCTGCCCAAGAGATTGAGATGGAGAGAACTACTTTAGGAAGGAGAACCTCAGGCTAATGTGCACTAACTACAGTAAACCAGAGGGCTTGAGGCAGATGCTTATGAGCTAGACACCCACTGTGTCCCATGGTTTCTGAGTTGCCTAGCAAAGATTTTCCTGTCACGTGTGTTCACTCTTCTTCAACTACCTGTAAGTTGCCCATTCTCACTTCTGAAATCTAATACTCTGTTCCCCACTTCCTCCTTTGTTCAAAAATGTCTTATATATCAAGTGTTGCCTTGCTGTCTTTGGAATTTTCATGAAATTATCATGCTTATGTGAATGTCCCATGCACATGTATTAAACTGACTTTTTTCTTGTTAAGCTGTCTCTGTTAATTTTGTTATTAGCCCAGCCTGGGAGATCTTAGAAGGTGGAAGGAAAAGTATTAATATTTCTTTTAGTCCCCACAATAACAACAGTAAAATATAGCAATAAAAATAATGATCGCTTATATCATCATCACCATCACCTACAAAGCACAGTTCATGTCTTAATAGAACATGAATAGACCCCTGGCTCTTGAACTTGTTCCCGTTTACATTTAGAGAGCCTATGCTTCTCTTATTCATCATTTAAAACTTTCTCTCATATTTCAGCTTCGTTGTAGGAATCCTAAAGGGGTACAGCCACATCGAGGAAAATTGGTCATCTGGGCCTGATCACACATTTCTAATCCCAATACTTGTCCCTGTCTACAAGTACAGCCGTACCTCAGGTCTTGTCAACTTCAAAATGTTTCAGCACTCGGCACTTGCTTGAGACTTGTTGCACTTGCTAGAACTTGTGTGAGTCACGCTGCTGCCTCGGAAGAGAAAATGCTTCATTGTTCGGTACTCGTCGGTTTTGGCACTCAGCACTAGTTCCATACAATTAATGAGGAGTACTGAGGTACCACTGTATGTATGATCTTTAATGGCATTTCTCAATTGCCATGGATCTTTAAAGTTTTTCTGAGCTAACAGAGATTTGAGTTCTATGGAGAATTTTTGCTTGTTTTTGTTTGCAAGGGTTCCAAAGCAGAATTTTTTTGTAGCATCTTGATCAGTTAGCTTCACCATGTTGCTTTATGATTATTACTAACAGTTAAGTACCCCCTTGGGTTTAGTCATAACTTCTTCTGCTGAAATCATTGCTCATTTCTCCCTCCCATCCTTTAGCAGCAATGAACAATTCTTGCCCATTCTCTGAAGGTAACGATATAAGCACTGACTCAATTCTCACTCAGTCTGCTTTTTCTTCAGCTGAATCATCCTAATGCCCACTAGACAGATTGAGACTGTCCAATCTATTTTTAAGGTACTTCTGGCAACAGAGAACTTAAAAAAAATAATCTCTGTTTCTAGGTAGGATCACTTCCTGCCAGGCAGAGCAACATTCTTTCTTCTTTTGAAGCACTGGAATTGTAGTAGGCAGTAAGACTGGCAGAGTAAGGGCGATAGACCAGATACAGAAGGTCACCAGGGCAGAAAGCCCTGGGTGCCTAGCAATGGGCAAAACTGGGAAAACAAAGACCTCACCCCAGGGTAAATGTTCCTCCCTTAGCATATCACTGGTCATGTGGTCTAGACCCCCTGACCTTTTTTATCACTTGTCATGCAGTTCGGAGTCTCCCCTCACCCTTCCTCCCTTAGTATGTCTCTAGCCATGTGGCAAATCCCCTTAGAGGAGGAACAAAGGGGCCAGAGAATAGCCTCATATGACTCCCATACAAGCTCTTGCACAATCACTCCTTTAAGTGTTAAGCCCTCAAAACAATAAGGTTCTGATCCAAATCAAATAATCTTAGGAACAAAGATTATTGTTGATCTTTGGGTCTGTTGATCACAGACAGAGTTTTGGTCAAACTAGAGATAACATCTAGGCCTCAGTTGTGTTTCAGCTCCAGGCCCAGGAAAGGAGGAAAACCAGAGGGAGTGATGCCATGGCTGACATCAGGACCAGCTGCACTGACTAATGAACCCCTGCCCTGGTGCCGACCAATCAGTAGAGACCAGAACCCTGAAAGGACACACCTGGAAAAGCTGATGAATACTATATTGAGTACCTCCCCTGGGACCTCCCCTAAGATCCCCACTTTTAGAGAGGGGATAAAACCCTCAAGACAAGGGACCCAGCATTCTCATTCTCTCTCTCTCTCTCTCTCCCTCTATCTCTCTCTCTCTGTAGCACACCTGTGCCTTCCCCTCCTCCCCCCACCTTCTTCCTCTAGGCATGTTACCTTTGCTTTTCTTTCTCTTAAACTCCAAGTGTTCTTCTTTTGCCTCTGTAACTTGTTTCCTGAGCCCATGTAGCCCAGCTGGCTCACTTCTTCCATGGCTCACTTCTCTGTGACTTTCTAAGTAAACTTTTGCTTGTATTTGAGTCTTGACTCTAAATTCTTTCTTGGCAAGATCTCAAGTACTGTGGTTGCCAAACTGAGGCCCAATTGCTGGTAACATTCTGGTGCCATTCATCACTAACAGAATCCCCAAAGAGAGGGAATGAGTCCCAGGCTTCTCTCATACCGCTTCTTCAGATAGTCACTAAAGCCCAACTTTTAAATTGCTTGCCTTCTTTTGTTGGGTGTACAGATAGTTTTAGTATACATTGGGAGATAAACTTTATTTAAATGGCATAAATTGGGAGCCATTTCTGGTGTAAGAGCTAACATAAATTTTATTTTAAGTGTATGAGAAAGGCTGTATATCTAAACTGAATATTTGATGCTATTACCAAGTTCATGAGATAATGGAAATATTTATTACAGTTCACTGGGGAAGGATGATACAAAGCGGGATGAAACCAAAGGATGAATGCCTCATGACTATGTAAGACATCTGAGCTAGGGATGAGATAAGATGCCTTGGGGCTTCAGAAGGTTATTGCAGGGAGAGCAATGCTCAGTGATTAATAGTTATCTCCAAGAATCTTATTCTCAGCAAGCCTCTAATTCAAGTTCTGGGTAGTTAAGGGAGGAGCAGAAGTTTCTCTTGAGCCTGGAGCTAAAGTTACCTTTAGCTAAAAAAAAAAAAAAAGTCCACGTGCTGCAGAGGCACATCATGGTGTGACTTGCTCTGAACCCCCATATTCATAAGGGACTTCTCTAGCCTTGAAGGTACATGGTAAACAAAACAGACAAAAAGAGTCAGTGAACAAATTACATGAGTAAACATAGAATTTTAAATAGTATAAGTTCTATAGAGAAAGTTATAGCAGGAGAGGGAGATATGAATTTTGGGGGCTGCTGAAAGTGTAACAGAAAGTGAATGAGGACCTGGAGGCTGGCAGATGGAGGGAGGCTTGTCGGGGCTTGGGCAACGGGTCAGAGCAAAGGCTCCTTCGTTCCTTTGTTCCTTCTGCGTGTCCCAAGGTCGGAAGCACCCTTACAAAGGTCACTGCATCCTCACTTACTTGGATGAGAGTCATCAGGAAAAAACCCTGAACAATGTACTTTTCTTAAAATATAAATACATTAACCTTGATTTTGATTATAGAATAAAATTAAATTTACAGGTAAATTTGAGGAGTAGTAGGATATCTAAAGAGAATAGCTGTGCCTTAAACTGCAACTTATAAAAAGAAATAATGCAATGCTTATAATATATACGATTTATAATTCACAAAGCACTCTTATTCTTTTATCTGATTTTTATGACAATCTGAGAATTAAGCAAATTTCTTTCACATTATTGTCCCTATTTTTAATAAGTGAAGAAACTGAGGCCCATAGAGAGTAAGTGATAAAATCGTCCACTGTGTGGGTCTATCTTTCTATCTATATCCTCCCATCAAGTTCTTCTGCCTGGGCTAATAATCAAATTAACAGGAGGAAGTCAGTTTTAATACATATGCATGGGGAATCCACATAGGCACGAATATTCCAAAGACACTGAGACAACATTGTGTATATAAGACATTTTTAGACAAAAGAGAAAGGATGGAGGAATGGGGTATTCATTTTCAGAAGTGAGAAGAGGCAATTTACAGGTAGTTGAGGAAGAATGAACACACCTGGTAGGAAAGTCCTTGCTGAGTGACTCAGAAACAGTGGGACACAGGGGTATCTGGCTAACAGGCAGCTGCCTGAAGCCCTCTATTTACCATACTTAATTCAAATTAGGCTAAGGTGACCTGCTAAGATCTCCTTCCTGAAGCAGGTTTCTCTGAATCTCTTGGGCAGGAAAAGCAGGTAGGTCAAAATTTCTTTGAGTCTCATTTCTTAATAAACAGCTTAAAATCAATATCCTATAAAGCAGCTTCGGGGTGGCAAAACTTTGGTTCCCTTCACAAAGAAAGAAATGTCTGTGGCAGTGATTTCCACACGTGTGTAAACACACAGTCCTGAGAATCTACACGTTTTGAGCACAGCTCTGTGTGACTCCTGTGTGAGCAAGTGTGGATCATGTCTGTGGGATGGGAATTCTCTAATAGGAATTTGGCAAAGGTGTATCTTAAAAAATTCTAGCTTGCTGATCTCTGAATATTGCTTTCACCTGGTCCTGTCTGCCACCAGACCTGAATCTACATCCCAATGCCTTGCTAATGAGTAATCCTACCCCTGTTGAATTGCT
>PVJI01006754.1:0-84615 GCA_004026765.1 Micronycteris hirsuta | reverse complement strand
AGCCTCAGAAGGCGCAGTCGGAACGAGAGGGAAGGGCGAGGTCGTACCTGGCGGGGCCACCATCCGCTGCCACTTCTGGAACAAGCAGGTCTTTAGGCAGTCTCGTGGGCTGAGGTTGTAAGTCTTGTGTCTCGACATCAGTTCCTGCATTGGCTCCAGTATGACACACAACTGCAAGAAGTTCAAAGGCGTGGGGGTTTCACTGCTTGATAATATTATTTGCAATAAATAATGGGAACAGCTGGAATCAATTAGGAAGCTTAAGGGTATTTTTCTTTTTCTCCCCTGGTTTTGATTTTCTCTGTACAAGTTTAGAAAAGAAATATTACCAACATTTGATAAAACCCACTTAATTTACTATCATTTATAACATCGCATTATAGCTGAATGCGTTTTACACACACACACACACATGCACACAGTTTGTCCAGCTCATTGGTGGATATATGCAGCTCTATTCTGAAATCAAACGATTCTCTCTGGTTAAAGAAAAAAGCTCTCTGCAGTGCCGCACAGCACGCTCTGATTTTACTCCGGTTTCTGCTGTTGTTCTGTTTGTGGAACCGCCCACTGTGAGTTACAATGCTAGTTTATGTAGATTCTGAAGCACTGAAAGCCATCTTTGAAACCTGGGAGAACAAAGTGGCAACAACAGGTACTTTTTTGGATCCTCACTCTTACCGAACACGTTAATTTCTTCCATGCACTCATTTGTATTTTACACCTGATTATAATGCATGTACCATGCTGGCATTCAGTGGGAGAGCTTTCTCTGTGGTTCTGCACGTGGTCACCTTCCTCCTGCCTATGGTTAGATTTTTTCAGCCTTACTTTAGTCCAAAGTTCAGCTTTACTTTGTCTGATGACAAAGATGAATGAACAGAATAAGAAGGTAAATCCATTCTGATTGCCGTGGGCTTTCTCCATTCCTCCTCAGCTGGAAGCTTATCAGGATACTGCTGCACTGAGAGGATCTAAGAGGACAAAGACCACAACTTGGAAAGGGGCATCCATTGCAATTAGAGTGACAGAAGCATCGGCGACGCACCTTCCCATATGGAAGAGTGTCGTTTTATGAAAGGCAGATGTGCAGTCTCCACCACCCTCATCAGCCCTTCTCTGCCCCCTTCCCTTCTGCCATTCCGCACCCTGAACGCTGTTCTAGAGGCCCCACTGCCTTTTGTCTGCTGGGTCCTGTCCACCTGGCATTCTTCTTCCTTCCCCTCTTCCTGGCTTATACCTGCTTAACCTTGAAGACAAAGTTACTTCTTCTGTCACGCCTTCCTCCCTGTGCAGGCTGAGTTGGGTGCCTCTCTATAGTTCTCTCATAGCACCCAGCCCTTTCTGCTCTATGAACTTACTCACTCATACTTTGTAATCATCTGCTTCCAGGTCTGTCATCATTTTCTGCTTGACCTTGAACTCGGTGAATGCCAAGACTGTGCCTTTTATCTCTGTGTTCCTGGGTTTGGCTCAAATGAATGGATGCATTTAAGGAGTGATTCTTAGAAAGACTGGAGGATCTTCCTACGCCAATGTTCCTCAAAGTATGCTGTAAGGAACATTTCCATAAAAACAAAGTGAGCTGGTTATTAAAATGCAGACTCCCAGGCTCTGCCCTTTCTGTTTCATGGGGCCTGGAGGTGGGACTTGCATTTTAAAAACCATACTCCCATCTAATTCTGATAAACACTACTAAAGCTTGAGGTCCATTGTCATACACACGCTTGGCTTTATGATAGATGAACACAGACAGTAAGATGTGCACAAATCTCATGGTTTTCAGTGCATATTTCACTCTCTTCTCAGCCCCTCCCCTTTCCACACCTTTCTTCTTCTCTCAACTCTACCTGTGATAATCAAGATTACCTTCACCTAGAAAAATCCCTTGACCTTCTTTACCTACTGATGATCTAAACTTTGCAAAACCACTAACCCCATTTTAGGGCCAGCTGTAATCTCCTTCCATCTTCAGTTTCTCTGGAAGAAGAGAGCAAGGTTTCCAAGCCCGCCCAACCCCGGCCCAGTGTGAACCAAAGAGACAGTCACCCAACCACACTAGCGAAGAGGCTGCAGAGCTGTGAGCTCTGGAATAGTTAGGGTACATTGTCACTCTTGTCTGACCCTCGCTTACCGGAGACTCCTTTCTGAAACTGCAATTGCTAATAAGGGAAAAGCTGTGAAAGAGGGTGGATTTCTGTGCAATTACATCTGTGAAGATTCTGTGTGTTTTTCTCTACTAAGAATCCCTCACTGGAATCAAAATATGTGCAAGCTACAGATGACCTGCAGCCCTCCCCAGCCACGGAGGCTGGGGTTAGAGGGGAGCATTCCAGAGTCACCTCTACAAACTGAGCTAGGAATGGGTTATCTGTCCAAGAAGAACCACTCCTAGATTCAGAGAGGGTCAGACAGCATTTGCATCTAAGCTAGAAGAGCAAGAAAGTTTTCAGAGAAATTCTAAGGACTGGCAAAACATATTTTTAGAATTAAAATAAAGTTAGAAAGGCTTTCAAACCACTAGTCCCATTCTGGAGAGATGAGTTTACAGTGGGTATAAAGTGCACGCGGGGAGTGGAACAAGCATGGACTTAGAAGCTGAGATTTTGACTTCAACTTTGGGTGTCATTGCGTAAGCCACTTACTCATGCTGGGTGTCAGTTAATTAGCAAAACAATACCCGTCTTGATATTGTTGTGAGAATTTGAGATAGTATGTCCAACAACCGGTAGACATTATGATTATGTATTCACAAGCACAACGCTGATTGCAAAAGAAACCACATTTTTATTACTTTAGATCAAAAGCATTTACTGAACTTCCTCCCAAGTGTTAGGCCCTCAGTTAGGGGCTGGCGGCATAATGATGAGACTAAGAATTTATGTCTCAAAAAGTGTTCCACTCCCTTCAAAATGACCTAAGCACACTAAGAAAACTACCCTGCGTTTACACTTCATGCATCTCAGGAAATCACACATTTCTGAAGCAAACGTTCATTATATAACAAGTTACATGGTGAGATGACCCATTTGGACCTAGGGGCATTCATTGAACACGCGAGGCAAGGGGAGAGTCACGTTTATTGTGAGAACCCATGAGCTTATGATCTTGCTTTTTCCCAGTGCCTTTCCTCTCTGGGTTTTGGGCAACCCTTTTCAGGTGCTAATCCCTAGGATTTCTCTATTCTCCTTTAATGTAAAAATATCTCCCCAGTGCTGTAACCTAGCCCAGAGGAATTTACATCTCTGAATACTAATCAGGAGTCCCAATCCTTCTCTTCTGGTGGAGGGTTCTGGGCTGGGCAGGCAGCGCTCCCCTTATTCATGTATGCAAATGCACTTCAGCTTTCTGCAGTGGGGCTTGGTGGCTTTGCTGGGCTGCGTGCTGTAGGTGGCAGAACTTGCTCAGATAAGAGACTGCCTTCTCGGTTAGCAAGCCAGAGCATCTGGCAACAGCCCAGGTCCAGGCATTGTAAAACAGGATTAGGAAGGAGGCTTGGGGAGTGAGTGGGTTCCCCCAGTTACTAGCCAAGTCCTTCTGGAGCCAGGATTCCTGGTCTCCCTGAGGTCTCAGCCCCGCTTGAGAATCTGGTGAAGGCTCTGCAGCCCGTCTTTCCAGTTTTGTACAAAATATCTGGAGGTTTATAACTCCTCTTGTATCAGGTGGTCCAGGTACAGAGCCCTTGGTTAGTAATAAGCACGAACCAACCTATAATATACATGCCTTTCCCCCAAGACACACATACACACATATCCCTCAAACACATACAAATAGAACTAAACATAAAAACACAAGGTTCTTTGATTTCGAAGAACAATTTTATCTGCAGAGATCCCATAGACCAGTCCCTTTGCCTGAAAAGAAAGTCCGCAGACCAAGTCAGCTATCTCTCCAGCAGCCTCCGTGCAGAGCCAAAGCTCCCTTTGGTCTCCTCCTGGGGTGGGCGGAGGGTAAGAGGAAGGGTCCCAGGGCGGTGGGAGTCAGCAGGCCCTGACCTCACTGACAGGAAGCCCCTAAATGTAGAGTCCCTGCCAGGTCTAGTGAGGAACCCCCCAAAGCCATCACCCACCTAGCAAATTTCCCACAGCGCCTTTTTGCAGACTTTGTGAGTGTTTTAGGCTGGGCCTGCTCCCCCTATGCTTCTGACTTCTTTTTTCTGGGATTATGGCTTCAGCACCGACTCTCTGGATGTGGAACCAAAATCCGTAACCACAACAGTGACTTGTTGAATGAGCGTGGATGGATGGATGAATAATAGACATCTTGGCCAGATTAATAACAAGGAGTCATTTGCTAATGGCAGACAAATTAGGCATTGTTTTGTGGGTTTAGAGGTAATGAATTTGTCCATTTGATAAATAATTGATTGCCTCCTCTGTGCAGAATGCTTTGCATAAATGCATGTGTGTGTACCCAATTACTACATGTCCTCTGTAGGCTGGGAGATCTTAGCTCAGTCCCAGGATGCCTGCCTTTTCATAGTAACAAAGGGCTTAGCAAAGGCAGACAGTTTTGCTTTATCTGATAGTTCTCCTGGAGAAATGTGGCTCTCCTTAGCTATACACTCACACTCATTCTTCTCGCTCACCTCCTTGCCTGAGCCTAAGACTAGGCGGTGCCTGTTGGAGCTGGCTCTTGCCTAAAAAGTGATACCTTGGACTTGCCATTTGGCTAAATCCAAACCTAGGACTAGACTACCACTGAAATTTTAATTCCACCTTTTTAGAATGATGGATTGTATCCCCTGAGCTTAAAGTATTGTTCTTTGTACATAGGCTTGCCCAGGATTACTATGTCAATGCCAGCGGGAACCTTTGCTCGCGTCATTCTTGCCTAGAAGACCTTCTTCCCTCCTTCCCAGTCGCCTTAACCAAGGGGCAGCAAGGAATGGGCTGTGAGCTAAGTATGGCCATGCGTATGTATTGTCAAAGCTGCGTTTTTGTTATAACACCAGGCTATATACTTGCTAGCATCTACGTGGCCCAGAAACCCCAAAACATTTACTATCTGGCCGTTCACAGAAAGTTCACTGGCCTTTGTTCTAAGCCGGTGCTACTCAAAGGAGGTGTCTGCAAACTGGCAGGAAAAGGAGCTTGAGGCAGAATATAATCCAGTTCATTGCTTCCTTCACTGAGAAACTGTTGTGTCAGAAAAATGTCGGATGGACTGAACACTGTGTTCAAAACTGTAGCTGATTTCCATCTCAGAGCAAGTCCGCAAACCATATTTGCATCTCACCAATACGACCACCAACGTCCTCCAAGGTCCAGCTCAGATCTCACGTCTGTCTCTGACCACCCCACCCACAGGGACTCTTCTTTCTATTGCTCTTGTTACTAATCTACATGCATCCCCATGTTTTCATTTGAATTGGGAATTTCCCTTTCTTGTGGACTTGTTTCATCTCCTGATCTAGAGCAAGTTATATTTACTTTTGTCTCCCTTTTATTTAACACAGTATTAGGCATACTCAAATGTTTGTTGAGTCATAACTTAATAATCACTTGGAATATCTAACCTATGCCTGCTCCTGGAGTATGTACCTGACATATATTAAATCATTAACCCTCACCACCTCCTGGCCCACTTCTACAGGTGAGGAAACAGACTGAAAGCCATTATTAAGTCATCCAGAGCTGATATGAAAGAGTGTGATTATTATAAGGTATCCAAGGTTATATAGCCATTTGAAGGGCAGAAAAGAGGTTCACAGTCAAGTTTGCCTGACTTCAACCCTGTGCTCTGTAGTCTGCCTCTCTGTATTTGAGTGGTTAAATGGCTGCTGAGATGCCAAGTTCAAAGACTCTCACTGTCTTTGTATTGCTCCTTGCACGATATTGATATGCATGCAGAGACGTGGGTTGTACTAGAGCAGTGCTGGCTTTGGGACCAGATTCATCTGGGTTCAAACCCCCAAGCCCGCCATTTTAGTTGCTGTGTGTTCTTGGTCAAGATTTTCAGCCTCTCTGACTCTCAGCTTCTTTATCTGTAAAATGGAGATAATGATACTTATTGTTGATGGTTTGAAGTAGCATATGCCAATCCTCACTGCCTGGAAGGTTAGTGTTCAGATGATGGAGTTTGGTATTATAGTAAATACTGGCTGCATCAGTGACCTACTGAGCCAGGAGATCAATGTGTGGTGTGATTGGTTAGCTACTCTGGGAAGTGAATCACTTGGTCTTCTTGAGACTTAGGGGGTCACTATATGTACTGCTCTGAGGGATGGTAATCAGGCCAATGCATGGGTTTTTAGTAGCTAATGTCCCTGATAATATCTATTTTTAGATTCAGTGATAAATACAAAATATTTAAATTCACACACCACAGTCTTATTTTCCTCTGGTAACTTACTCCTGTGTCTAAATATGAATTAGAAAGAAATCAGAAAGTGGGAGTGATTAAGAAACAAACTCTTATCTAAGGATGAAGGAGTCTCTCCTAATTAAGAAACACATCACCAAAACAGATCTTATATTAAAACAATAGAACAATAGAACATGGAATCTAAAAGGAAAACAGAACCTAACAAGCAGATAATCCCATCTAGAAACAGATAACAGTGAATGACAAGAAGAGTAAAACCCACTGAGCCTCAGAGGGTGAAACAAGGAAGAGATGGAAATGCTTTCTCTGAGAAGCTGTGCAATTCCTAAACGTCAGATTGTGATTTGGGTTTATTTCCTGATAGGATTAAAGGAAGATTGGTTGTCAAATTCAAAACATCCTCTTTTTTATCTGAAGATTCAACCAGGGGAGCCTTTGCCTGTTCTCAATTGTTTTGTAAATTGATTTGTTGGGGAAGTTATCACATGCAAGCCAGGGAGAGGAGAGCGCAGCAGCGGCACCTCAGGTGTTGGAGGGACTCTCCTTCCAGAGCCAGCAGGCCACGCACACGCATTCCAAGAGGTTTGGCCAGTTGGAGGCACTGGGCAAGACTGGGGGAAAGCGGGTTGAGTTAGTTTGCTAGCGCTGCCAAAGCAAAATACTGTACACCAGGTGTGGTCACTAGAAATCTGAAATCAGGGTTTTGGCAGGCCCATGCTCCCTCTGAAGGCTCAGGAAAGGGCCCCTCCTGGCCTCTTCCCGCTTCCAGTGGCCCCAGCTGTCTTCAGCATTCCTTGGCTTGTAGCCGCATCCCTCCAGTCTCCGCCTCCCTCTTCACACGGCCTTTTCCCTTTGTCTCTGTCTTCTCTCCTCTTCTCTATGGACACTAGTCACTGAATTTTCAAATAAGGTCTGTCCTGAGGTTCCAGGTCAACATGAATTTTTGAGGGATGCTATTTAACCTGATAAATGGGTAAAGAAATAAGTAAGGATAGTTCTTGTCCTCTGTGTGGTTCAGATGAGCCCTCCAACAGCCATCACTACAGATCCACTATGGTCCCATCTTCAATACCAGGCGGCCTGACAGTAACCCCTCCTGCCTTTTGCCGTGGGAATAGCAGTTGCTAATCCTAGGGTGGCCTCAGCTTCCCCTGGTTGCTTTTCTAGCTCCAACACTTATAAGTACTTCGTCACATTAAATTTCCTCTATTAAATTGCCCGGTGTGGGATAAGTTTTCCTGGATAGACTCTGATGGGAACTCTGATTTATGAGGCATTAGGCAACACCGAAAGGATCAAGGACCTTGGTGCACGGAGGCATCGTATGTAGTTGTTAAGCACGTAAATTAGGCTTGGGTTCAAATTCCAGCTACTTAATAATGGGTGGACCTTGGACAAGTTACTCAGCCTCTTGGTGTTTGAGTTTCTCCATCAGAAAAGTTGAGGTAACAATAATACATACCTAGTTGGGTTGCTAGGAGAAACAAAACTCGGCTTAAAGTAGGTACCTAGGTCTTAACGCACAGCAAGTACTCCCTAAATGTTTATTACGACGGGGGTGTGACCAAGCCAGGGGCAGAGGCTTCATGGAAGACCTCCAGAAACTCATCAGGACATACCTGTTAAAATGTTATGAATGTTTCTTGCCTAAAAAGTAGATTTTGGTGACATAATTGATATCTAAAATGTTTAATTGCTATGCTTTTTCTGTAAATAACTTGTTCTGACTGCTAGGCCATTGCCTCAGATACCCTATCCGTGTGTTCTGTCAGTGTCTCTAGGTTCTAGGGCACAGTAGCATCAGGGCTTCCAAAGGAAGAGGAAACACCTGCCTGGAAATACCCCACAATCATTAATAAACATCTAATGAATGCTATCACCTAGATGGCAATAAGCAGATACATTTCAGATACATTTTAAGAACTGATCAGCTGCACCTTCAAATGAGTCACACACTGAAAACAAGGGCTGGTGGCTCAGAGTCACTGAGTGGCCTCTGGCAGACCCTGCCTTTATACTGCATGTCACTGTGCGAGTCAGGGTTCACTGGAGAGATGGAACCAATGGGGTGCATGTGTCTGTGGACAAGCATTTTAAGGAACTGGCTCACGTGACCGTGCGAACTAGCACGTCTGATATCCACAGAGCTTCTGCCAGCTGAAAACTCAGGGAGGAGTAATGCCTGAGTCTTGAGGCTGAATTTCCTCTTTTCTGGAAAATACCAGTTTTGCTATTAAGAACTTTGACTGATTGGATGAAGCTTACCCACCAGTAATCTGTTTTACTTCAAGTCAATTGATTATATATCATAGCCACATCTTCACAGAAAAACCTAGATTAACATTTGTTTAAATAACCGGTACTATAACTGCTATGAACTGAATTGTGCCCCCCACCCTCAGTTCAGACCCCCCAATGTGACTGTATTTGGAGATAGGGCATTTAGGAGATAATTAAGGTTATACAGAGTCATCAGGGTAGCATCCCAATTGGCCAGATTGGTGGCCTTGCAGGAGGAGGAAGAGCCTTCAGAAATTTCTCTCCACCCTTGCATGCACACCGAGGAAAGACCATGTGTGGATGCAGGGAGAAGGCAGCCCTCTGCAAGCCAGGGGGAGAGCCCTCCCCAGCAATCAAATCAAAAGCACCTTGATTCTGGACTCCCCAGCCAACGGTGAGAAATAAATCTCTGTCCTTTAAGCTCCCAGTCTGTGGTATTTTGTTACAGCAGCCCGAGCTGACTAAGACAATAGCTTAGGTAAACTGACACGGAGAACTGTCATATTCCCCACTAGACTAGAAAGAACAGAAGGGCTAGGCTGTGTCATTTTACTATTTTATTTTATCATTTTTTTATTTTTAGGATTACTCAGTACTAAACAAAGGATCTAATGTTTGTGGAATGAGTGAATGCTTGAATACATGACTATGATAGAACGGAAACAAAACAAAATGGGTGAATAGATATCAGAAAAAGGGTCAGCTCTTGCTTCGTCCACTTCATGACTGTAGCAACCTGGGTACCAGGGAGGCGATGCTGAACATGGCGCATGCAGCCTGCCTCCCTGGGAGCCGATTGTCTAGATGGCAGACAGGTGCTACACAAGAACCCCAGATGGGCTGTATTGCAAACGAGAAGGGCACGAGGTGTCAGGAAAGGGGCTGGGAGCAAGTGATATTTAAGTTGGGACCTAAAAAGATGCCTCAGGAGAGAGCCAGGTGAAGAAGAGGGCGGCTGGGACAGAGGATGGATGGCCATCTCGGGCAGAGGGGGGACGCTTCTGAATGCGAGAGAGAATGTCACTGTATCGGAAACTGCCACATAATAGGATTAGCGAGCGAGTCATAGTGGAGAGGCAGGCAGTGGTCAGCTTTGTTCAGGCCTCAGCTTCTGTCCCCCGGAAGAGCTGAGGGTACCGCTGATGTGGGCAGAAGCATTCTGGGTATGATGAGCCCTCTGCAAAGGCCATTAGGATAAACGCTGAATGGCAGTCTGGTAAATATCACACTGTTTTTCTTTCATCCACGTTCCCTCTGCATGACAAAAGCATCATTGGCATTTTGATGTGTTTGGCTCAACAAAAGCACCAAATATCCCAAAGACAAACACTGGCTGTTGAGAGTCTCCAAGCAATGGAGAATCCCGCCCCTGCTCTGCAGCCCCCCCACCCCACTACCCATGAGTGCTGTCCATCACAGCTCTGGGAATGTTAGCAATCCTCCACGTGGGCCTCACTGGAAGCAGGTAGCTTTTCTAGTATGTTGGTTACTTCTCCCTGGGAACTGAGGGGCCGTGTACTTGCAGTGAGGTAACATTTAAACACTAGCATTTATAAATGGGCTTTATAATCTTACTATTGCAAATAAGGGAATTTGGATGTGGTCCTTGGGAGCTGTCGGTGACAGTTTCCAAGGAACATGACTATCTTGCTGGAGCAGTTCTAATCCCTCCTGAACATTAACTGCGTGGTTATGCCTGCCTCCTGCCCTGGGGTAAACACCCACAAGACTATCAAAGACAGCACTGCGTTCCGGGCTTGGGGCCAGCACCCCCATGGCTGCTGTTCGGGAGGATTTCTGAGCTATGGTCAGTGTAGGGATACAGACTTGTCCTTCTTGGCCCTGGGCCCCTGGTGCGCAGCTACACTTGGAAGGCCTGCCTGCCTGCTTCTGGGGAGCTTCTGCCAGGCAACGGCCCTCCAGCTCCACGGTGACACAAAGGAAGGAGTGATTTCTCAGTAATGGAGTGCTCAGCTGCTAGAGTTCTCCCGGCGGCTCGATCACTGCGTGCCTGTGGAACCTTCCATCAGCAGCGGTTTCCCTTCCCGGGGACAGAAGTGACACTGGGTAGAAGTGAAAAACAGGATTCGTGTTGATAACGGCAAAGCTTTATGAAAATGGACTTGGCGGAGACTGGGGTTTACTCACTCACTCATTCAACACATATTTATTGAATGCGTACTATGTGCCCTGGGTTTGTTCTAGGTTCTGGGATGTTGTAAAAAAAAAAAAAAAAAGAAAATCACTTCTCTCATCAAACAACATTCTAGTGAAGGAAGCAGATGAGAAAAATTAAATAACCACAAGATACACGTTAGTGATGAGTACCAAAGAGAAAAAAGGAAGCAGGGGAAGGAGATGCGAAATGCTGGGAGTTGAGAGTCTGGATACTTGGGCTACAGTCACCGCGCGAGGAAGCTTAACGGCTCCGTGTAGACGGTGCCCTCGCCCCTCGAAGCTGTGAATATGCCAGCTTACCTGGCAAAGGGAATTAACGTGGCCAATCAGCTGACCTGGAGATGGAGAGATTAGCCTGGATGAACCAGGGGGGTCCAGGATAGTCACAGGAGTCTTTAAAAGTGGTCAGGAATCAGAGAGCAGAGTCAGAAAGGCGGCCCCTGAGGACCGGGCCTGACCTCACTGGCTCTGAAGATGGGAAGCGGCAAGGAGCCAAGGACTGAGGGGGCCTCCAGAGCTGGGAATGGGACAGCTTCTCCCCCATAGCCTCCAGAAAGGAATATGGCCCTGCCAATGCCTTGATTTTAACACAGTGAGATCCTTGCCAGACTTCTGCTCTACATTTGTGTTGTGTTAAGGCACCAAGTTTGTGGTGATTTGTCTCATCAGTAACAGAAAACTAATACAAGCACCCAGAAGGGGACACTGGAGTAAAAAGCTCTGGCAAGGTCACCACATTCAGCAAATAAAAATATAGGAGGCTCAGTTATACCTGAATTTCTTATAATAAATAGTAATTTCCTAAAGGAATTATTATATATGTAAGGTCTGTCCAGAAGGTACTCAGCCATGTAAAATAAAAATAGACACATTTACTGAAGGAGATACAAGATATAAGACACATTTTACATAGGACAATGATGCCTCAGTCCCTTCAAAGTAGGCACTTTAGGACCTCACACAGTTCCAATCACCAGCAGCCGCCCTGTCGTATTTTCCTGAATCTCATCCACAGTCTGAAATCTGTTCCCTTTCAAAGGTGACTTTAGTTTTGGGAAAAACCAGAAGTCACAGGGCACCAAATCTGGGCCGTAGTGGGGCTGAGTCATTTGGGTGATTTGATGTCTCGCCAAAAAACTCTGCATGAGACATGATGCATGAGCAGGTGCATTCTCGTGATGAAGCTGCCAATCACCAGTTGCCATAGCTGTGGCCTTCTGAAGCATCCGAATAGTTTCCATGGAAAAATGTTCAAGCTTAACCCAAAATTTGATGCAGATTTGTTGCTTTACTCACTCAGTCATTTTGAATGCAATAGCCACACAGTACACATGCTCACTCAATGGCATCCACTGGCCCCACTGACTAGTACAGTGAAGTCGTCATTGTTCACGCATGCACATTCCAGTCCACTCTCCTTGGCTGCCAGGTGACATCAATGTTGTGCAAACCATTCTTGTTGTATTAACAATGGCTGGACTTTTTCTGGACAGACTTCAGATTCTGGTAAAACTAATCTTAGATGAAGTTAGGAAATGAGATATTTGCGGGTGAAACATTCCAGGCAGCAGAGTAAAGAGCAAGGGTGAAGGCCTGGGGGTTACAAGAAACGTCAGGGAGAGAAGTGTGGTTGGAGTGGAGGGAATGCAGAGAGTAGGAGATGAAAGCCAAGAGGGTGTGAGGAACTGAAGTATGGATTCATAAGGAGGATGTTGGCCTTTGGTCTGAATGGGATGGGACATATTCGGGGGTTCTGGACAGAGGGGTGCCAACCTCTAGGGTCTCCTGAGAATGGAGAGATGCCAACTGCTAGCAACTCCAAAACAGGGTCTAGTCTATTTTTGCCTTTTCTCGGGCCTGGCACAGAGGCAGGTATTCAAGCTCACAGGTACAGGGAAGGCAGCAGACCTTCTGATTGGTAGAACTCGATGCTGTGCCATCTGCCAGCAGAACCAGAAATGGGTGGCTAGGTGCATGGTGGGAGAAGAGAAGATTTAAGAGGAAAAAGTGGTTCATGAAGAGAAATCTAAAGGCTGTCAGGTGATGAGGAAACAGCAGCTGCACGGGGACCTCATGAAGGCGGAGGCATTAGGGAACTCGGGAAGGATAGCGGCAGGCCTAGTGTCTACTCCAGTTGATGCAGAGCACCAGTCTACACTAAGATCTGAGGAAGCCACATTTCAACTCTTGAAAGACATCGGAGTTCCCTTGAAAAAGTTGCAGGAGAGAAGAAAACGATCTTACTTCATCTTCCCAGCACCAGATGAGGAAAAGGAGACCAGAGAGCAGGGCCTTAACCTTCACGATCTGAGGCAGAACCTAATACCCTAAGTCCTGAAGAGGAGCCAGTTCATTTCTGGTTTAACACACATATTCGTTGAGGATGGACACGGACAAAGTGGGATCATCATATATCTCCATTCTTCCGGGAGTGTTTGCCAGTGAGTGCTGTTCACCTGGACCAGCACAAGGAATCCTAACAATGCCACCTACAGTTTTTGAGGGCTGGCACGCACGTGGCCACTCTGCTATCCCATTTAAACTTCAAAAATAAAAAATAAAAAATAAGCTTCACACTAGCTCTCTGACTTCGGTATTATTATCTTCATTTTATAGATTGGCAATATGAGGCTGAGAGAGGCTTAGATGACTCACCATTCATAAGATTATCTCATTTTATCTTCAAAACAACATCATGCGTTACGATTGATGATCCCCATTCTCAGAGGCTACCACCCCATTTTTAGAGAAGCTAAGTTCCCTGTCCCCAGGCCCAAAAGATAGGAAGTAATGGAGCCAGATTTGAGCATACCTCCTATTAATGCTATACTCAGAAAGGTGCTCAGCGAATAGCAGGTACTCAATAAACATCTATTAAAGAAATGGATTATTCCAGAGCTCCCATTCTTTTCACCACCCTCTTCTATTGCAATGTTATCTCTTCCTCTGGCACATGTTTTTGAAATAAAGGCTGATATTAAAAGAAAATATTCCACCAAGTTCCCTTTTCTCAGGCCAGCTTTGGGCTGCCCACTTCCCCGTTTCCTCCCCGTCACCCTTTGCTCCCCGCGGTATCTTTCGGAAACAGCCTAGGAAACGGCAATTTCCCAGTTTACCATCTCTCTTTGCTATCTTGTGTGAAGCTGTGGAATGACACTTCCTTCCTCTTAATTTCTCCAAAAGGCAAACAATGCATTACACAGGAGTTCTGCGTCAAATCCTAACACATGATATGTCTGATATGCAAACCGTTCGCTTTTTCTAGTCCTTTTCTATTTGTGCACCAATGAGACGTTATCACTCACACTTTGATTACGGAATGCATCCCCTATCACTCTTCACCTGTGTCCTTGGCAGCAACATCAGGTTCGTGTGGCTTCTCAAATGCTATTTGTCTTGTTTAAGTTTTTCTGGCTCTGGAATGATCACAGATTTAGAGAAATCATCACTGTGTCATCTGCACTTGGGCGCTGGCATGACTATTTAGACAGGTGGACATATCCAAACCAGGATGTGGGTTAGGAAAACCTTACTGTCAGAATAATTTTTATTGAGGAATGTTCTCTCCAAAAGTACCCAGAGGGATGTTATTTTACAAGACATCACAGAAGGAAATATGCCCATCGTAGTTTTTCCATGGATGCTCTGCCGTTCAGACTGATGGGGGAAGCCGAACAGGACCTCAGATGAGTTCAGCACAGTTTCATTTAGGAATAAAAGGCTCTGATAAAAGGCCCTTTCTGAGGTTTTAGTCTTAGGATGGTCATTTTGTGCAGTAGGAATAAACAGTATGCATAACTGAGGTCCTGGGAAAATAAAATCTGCTCTCCCTTCATCTTTCTCTCCCTACTTTCCCTTTCAATTTTTTTTTCATTTTCAGTATGCCAAAAAATAAGGTTTTCAGGAGCATAACAAATTATGGGTTTCAGGCATTACAATGATTTTCTCTAGGCGTGCACACACACACACACGCACACACCCTTCTGTGTTTCTACACCATGGCTAAACTATGAATGCAGTCTTTTTCACAGAACTGATGCTATTTTTAGACAAAATTGTAGAAACTCTGCAGCATAAATAAATGGACAAGAAGCACAGAATCACAGTGCATGGTGATCTGACCATGTGAAAGCTAGCTTGGCCTTTTGCCAGTGAATTGTGGTTAGATATTGCAGCAAAACAAGTAAAAACACTGCTTACGAAGAAATGATTAATAAGCTGACAAACTTCCAGGCATTCATTTCCTATTCTTCAGCGCCAGCTATATTAATACTAGCATATTTTCAACTTTATTAGCAAAGTCTTGCAGCCTGGTCCTCTTTGGTGTGCTCCTGAAGTGCTTCTCAACTCAGCTGCGAATTATTCAGAGAGGCGAACATTGGACATCTGATCGGTGTTGCTTTTCTGTGTGTCATGCTAATGGACCAGGCTGGTTTCTTTGTCTCCATGGCACCTTGCACTGAACAATAGCCGTCACGTTGTTCTGGAAATCTCGGACTGAGGCATCTGGTGGCAACTGATCCCTGGGCCATTTAGTGGGATTTCCTGAGTCACGTTTGTTTCAGTATAGTTCTGTCCCTCACTGCGGCCTACTGCTCCCACCGTGGGTCAGTTTGACGTTCCCGGGATGTCAATCACTTCCCAGGGAGGGAGCCTGTCAGTAGACTTCAGTCCCCTTTCTGGGATAAACCCAGGATCTCAGTCACCTGGGAGGACGAAGTAGAATAAGTAACTACGGAATGCAATTAGGGTGATCCCCTTTTTCTTGTCTGGCTGGGAGTGTCCCAGTTTTTAAAACCAGATGTCCCACCTCCCAGGGAACTCCTCAGTCTCAATCACCAGGGATGGTGGGCTACCCTCAGGGGAAGAGTCACCACCTGGACCCTGAAGGAAGCCAGGAAGAGACTCGGGATTTGGAGGCAGACCCAGGTTCTCATCTCACTTGAGCCCTCTAAGCTATGTGACCGGGTGAGGCTTTAACGTCCTCGGGCCTCAGGGTTATTGGACTGGATTAGTAATGCCTGATTTTAGGATGTTATGAGACTTAAATAAGGTAAGGACACAGGACCCTCCCTTGCTGTCACCACCACACCATTTCTGCAGTTATAAAACCATTTGCGTCTGCGGTCATGGAAATAATGGCAGCTACCCCACAAATCGGAGGAGACGCAGCGAAGCCATGTGTGAAGAAGCTTCTTCACAGGCAAGAAGCAGTGAATAGCCAAGCCCAGCTCAGGGGGCTCCAGAGTGGTTTATGATGGGCCCCCCAGAGTGGGCTCTAAAAATGGGACAGCCAACGACGCCATCAAGTCATATACTTGATGGCGTTCTCTTCCTTTTGACTCTGAACAGGGTTTTATTCTTGTCTATAAAACTGAAACTTTCCCCGGAGAGCAAGACTGACAGAGAAGGCGGCCATCTTCACGAACTTCCTATTGTCACCAGAGGCCTTAGCAGAGGGACATCAGCCTGGCTGGACAGATGGGTACTTATGTAAAGGACCTTGCCCTGCAGTAAAGTTCCATGCGGGGTTACCAAAAAACAACAATCGCTGGGAAGTCAACATTTTTAATTAAATGTATTGAAAGGGAGTACAGATAAATGCCTTTAAGCCAGAAAGTATTTAATGTGCACAGGCTGGCTGAAGCAAAACTCTCACTGCCAGAGAAGCTTTTAAGTATTGATATTTCCTGCATTAATAATATTCTCAGCCACATTCATAACAATATAATTAGCAACACAATTCATATCATACAGCTTGTGAGGGCTCCATGTTATTAATTACACTACAGAGCCTTCGTGTCGACGAGCACCGTGCTTCTAATTTTAGCTTTCAGGAGAGGTGATCTTAAACTTGGGGGTGGGGTGCAGGAGCCTTGTGGAGTGTGACGCCCCACACCAAGTTCAAGTTCACATCCCACTAGGGGACACTAAATAACAGCAAACACTATGTCAACAGTGCCTTCGGGGATGACACATGCTTTCAAGTCCAAGGTCAAGTGACTTTGGCGGCATTCCCAAATTTTGTAGGTGGCAAAATGTGATTCATTTCCCAGCAATTCTTATCCCAGCTCTGATTCTACCTTAAAACCCACGGGACAGCGTGACACACTGACGGGGATGAGAGGGGGACCGTCGTCAGAGTCTTAGCAGCTCAGCCCCACCGTGTCCGACTCTCCTCCCCTGACATTCTGAACCAGCTCCGCAGGAATCCTTGCCTCTCACTCTGGATAACACCGGGATGAGGAAAGTGCACGTTTCATTATGAATGGCTTTGTCGAAGGCCTCGGCTTGTCTTGAGTAAGGAAACAAATGTGGCAGCACTTAGCCGTGCCACTTGGTATTCCTCGAGCTGTTCCAAAGGGCATCTGTTTTTGTGTATCTTCACAACCACTAGGTATTATCATGAAAAAATAAGCCCGCCAGTTTGATAGGTGGAAAATGCTATGGAATTGTTATTTTTATTTCCGATGGGAATTCTGAAGAGAGCAGCTCGGCGGAGATTCAACAAGGAGGAGGTCATAGGACCCAGAACAGATTAGGACACGTTCAGAAGCGGGTTCTGGAAGGGTCGCCCCCCCAACTTCCCACCCATCCCACCACTAGACTGTAACCTCCCTCACGCAGACCTTCCGTCTGCCCTGAGATGGCTCAGCTCGGAGCACCCACACAGGTGCCCCGCCACCCGAATCTTGCCCTTTATGTTTTCTTATTCTTTACATTAAATTCAAACAAACAATAAAAAACAAACAGGGCGTCTTTCAAAAATCTACTAGACTTTAGATGAACCTGAGCCTGTTTTCTGGAGATGTCGAAATAAATAAGGGTTATCCTCTAACCCAGAGGTACTCAAAGCTTAATAAGAAACATGGACAAGTAAAAAGAGTTATAATTCAGTGTGAAAATGAGAACATAAATAAGATCTATGGATAAGTGATAAAGTGCTCCTTCCATTCCACTCAACCCGCCCTACATGAATGGGCATGTGGAGAGGCTGGCAGTGGCCCTCACGGTCACTCTGTGATCTGACCAGTAGAAAGAGGAGTCTTTGGTGGGACTGATGCCCTTGGGAGGCCCCCGCCCAGTGCTCTGGCTCCCTGGTCACTGAGGACTGGCCTGGCGGGGATCCTCGGGCTCAGGGAAGGGAGCTGTTCCCTCTGAGGGTCAGGGAAGAGTTCAGGGCGGTTCCCTGCGCTAGGTTTGGAACCTGAAGAGGGATTTGTCAGGCAGGAAGGAGGGACGATCACACGCAGACTCACAGATGCACGAGCGGCATGGCACGGGAGGGCTGATGCTGCAGGAGGGAGGACTGGCAAGAAGTGCAGCCCAGCTGCTGTACCGTGTACGTGACCAATATTTCCTATGGCGTATTTTGCAGATGTTATTAAGTGTTAGGCAAAAGAATTTAATAATACCCCGTGTTGAAGAAGTTTGAGATGATGTATTGAATGAACTAAAACTAACTACATTTTGTTTTCTGTGGGACTTGTTAGAGCCTTCAGTTCAATTCCCAAGAGGGGGATGCAGGATTTCCCAAACTTATTACTAAGTCGGACTTTTTTTTTTTTTTTGTAAATCAAAATGGCCATCTTTGTAGATCAATAACAAATGAAGCAGAACAGCATGAAAACCCAGTTCCAAGTACTGCAGGGTATAAATAAAGTTGGAAGGAGCGCCAGGCCATTGAGGGTGAGACACTGGCCACCAGAGGACAGCTGGCTCTGTCCCCTGCCCCCACCTTTGTCTGCTGCTCTGGGCAGCAGGAGGAAGGCAGCTCACATGCAGGATGCGCATGTATTTTGTTTGTGTAGGAGCAGAAATAACTAGCATCAACCCTCCCACCCCTTGCCCCCCGGGCTGGAGGTGACCAGAGTGACAGAGCGGCGTGGGGGAGACATATTACTCGTGCTTCAGGGTGGGTGTCTGACGGCTGAGGCTTCCCCAACCACGTGTGGTCCATTGCAGCCACATTGTCTTCCTGTCACCAGGAGTGTTCACTCTGGGGTGCTGGGTGGCTGCCCAGGTAGCCTTCACCACTGCCCAGAGCTGTGGGTGTTTCTTTAGGATGTTTTTGGCTCAGGTGACACAAAACCCTGCTGCTTGGGGGAGAAGAAGGAGCCAGCAGTGTGTCGAGCGGGCATTTGTGAAATCTGAAACTGGCCTGTGTGTAATGAGGGCATCTGTTCTCTCAACAGGACCTCGTCCTGGGCAGAGGGAATCCTGGTCACACCATCACCTGGAGTCCCATGACTTAGATGGCTGGAGGAGGTGGCAAGGCTGTTGGAACCTTCCTGAGGGTCTGAGGGGTTGGGGAGGATGACCTTGAGGGAGCAGCCTGGTAGGAGGTCACGGGGGCCTGGATGCTAATCCTGCCCCCACCCCATGTGTGGACTCAGGCAGCGACCAGTCCCTTGGTGCTGATGAAGGCCTCCTGCTCAGGGCTGCTCCGGAAGTTACATGAGATGATGTCTGTGCCATAGCCCGCGTTCCCTGCTGAGCGGCACATGGTCGGTGCTCCGCCATCGATCCTGATGACACTGAATTACTTCAGTTTTTTTTATCTTCTGCAATCATATTTATCTGTCATCTTTTTAGAGATATTTTAAAGAGAAGTTTATCTATCTTTTGCTTGGTGTATGCATGCGTTTGTGTGGCCGTGTGTCTGTGTTTTGAGAGGGGCTTTCTTTTCCTTTAGGACAGGTCCTTCCTCACTCCTGTGGAAAGACTGTCTTAAGAGCTCAGTCCCAAAATGTCAGCTTCGGGGGTGGTATGTGAGCGACAAAGTCGGAAAACTGGGAGAGATTGACTGGGAAAGGGAAAATACAATTAGGCTTTACTAAGTAACAATTCGTTTTCCTCGATTTCCTTTCCTTCAGAAAGAAATGTGTGGATCTCCTTCTTTCTTCTTTCTGCATGAAGACATCGGTATGGTTATACCGATCCCAGGGAAGGGGTAACTCAGGAAAAGACAACGTGTGTGTGACACATTCCAGGGAAAACCACGTCCTGAACCCACAACGGCCTCCAGTGCTTCCCGTCTGTGCTGACAGGGCCTTAGTTTCTGACAGGGAACCCAGCCATGTGCTGGGAACCAATCCGGCCATGTCTGAGGCCAGCACTTGCTGCTCCCTTCCTGTTTCTGTGGGTACAAACAGTGAGTTACAAAGAGCCTTCATGGAGGGCAATTTATTGTTCTGAATGTCCTTCTAACAATCTGGGGCGAAGGGTCAACGAGGGACCCCCATCCTTCTTTTCCAGGCATTTAACACAAGGTGCAGACGGTGCATGCAATGCCCCGCCCCCTGTCTTGTCAGTGCCGGAGTGGGACTGGAATCTGGGGTCTCTGCTGTCTGTCCCCATACTATTGCCTACAGTATAGGGCAGGGCAGTCACTTATTATTTACAGAAGTCACCACCGAGGGTAAGACAGTGAGCTGAACTCTCCAGAGCGGAAGCTCCCCTTAATTTGTGTTGTGTTACTTCGTCTCTCTGAAAGTGACATGGGACCAGGGACGTGGGCATGGGTGATCAGCATTGTGGTGACCGAGGGGCTGGATGGCTCCGAGAGTGCAGACTCCTGGAGGTGGCACTCAGGGTCGCTCCCATCACACCCAAATCTGGTACGTGTCGGGCTTGTGTCCTGGGACTCCTTATCACTCCTCTTCATGCAGCAAAAGAGGAAAGTGGCATCGCTCTCTGAGGGGCCTGGGACAAACTTGAAAACGACAAACACTGTTTTGCTTTCTCCAGCCATCAGGGAGATGGAGAGTAGAGACCGACTTTGCAAGCCGGGCTGCTGAGTGTCGTGGATGGCCTGTGAAACGAGAAATCCCTGCTCTGAGCCCAGAGGCTTCCAATCCTGCTGCACGGGCCGGTTTCCTTTCCTAGCCATTGGACGGAAACCAGAAACGTCCAACAACAATGACAAAAAATCACAACAGTGAGGATTCATCAGGTGACGGGCAGTGGTGTCCTGAGGCTTCATTCAATATTGCCTTTCCTCTCCTACCGTTCTGATCTGGCTCATCAATTCTGACGTTTATTTGACCCGTTTGCTGAGCACCCGCTATGTGCCACATATAGAGAGCACTTAGAAGAGGAGCTTTTAGAGTCAGCCAGCTCAAACTAGCTGTGTGACTTTGAGCAAAATAACCCCTCGAAAGCCTTGGTTTCTTCATATGTGAAATACCGCATCGTGAGAGGGAGTCAATTACTCACTCACTCATTGATTCATCTGTTCCTTCATGCACCAAATATTTACTGAGCACCTACTATGTACCAGGCATTACTTAAGTGCTCTGCATGCATTTATGTTTAATCATAATGGCAGCCTTGAGGCAGTCCCTTCTGTTACCTTCATGTAATAGATGAGACAAAGGACATGACATGACTCGTCCCAGGTCATACCACCCATAAGTGGTGGAGTGCGGGTTGGAATTCATGCTGTCTCAGTCCTGAGCCTGGTCTGGTGAGTAAAGATGAATAAAGCCTAAGACCCAGTCCCTGCTCTGAGGATGCTCACAGCCCAGGACGGGAGACAGGCATGTCATTGATTAGGTGACATGGAGGCAAAGTTTTACAACAGAGGTAGGACATAGGGAAGAACCCCAAGCTGTCTTAGAGTTGGGGGCAAGGACGTCTTTAGAGATTGGGGGATTTTGAGTTTAGCCCTGAGGGACATGGGCTTTTTCCGGATGAAGGAAGGGAGGGGAGGGGAGGGAAGGCCTTCTAAGCAGAGGGAGAGGGTTTACAAAGGCATAGGGAAGATCAGGCATGTTGGGAAGCTGTCGGGAGTTCAGCGAGGCTGAAGTGCAAGGTGGAAGAACGAGGAGAGAAATGAAGCTAGAATGATAAGCAGTCACACACACACAGCAGGGCAGCGTCTGCCCTCCTCAGCTCCAGTAACCATGGTGATGATGGTGGTAATGATAATAATAGATTAGCTTTGCACAACACCTAGCAGTTTATGAAACAATCGCGTACATTACAGTGTGTCATTTAATCCTGTGAAGAAGGCAAGGCAAGGAGTATTTTTAGCCTTGTGTTACACAAAAATAGTTTAACTTCCAATTGCTTACATGAATTAGTACCAAATTTACTCAGCCACCCCAAAAGGCAATGGTCAAACAATGTTTGTTTTTCATTTTTTTCATTTGGAGTCCAGGAGTCCATCGCTATTTCTCTTACCCAGTGAAAAAAAAGGTACTCAGATTCTCTAAAACCTCACCACCATTACTCTGGCAGAGTTAGTGTTCACCACACATCCTTGTGCTCTCACACCCCTGCCAGCCTCCCTGGCAGTTAAGTTGAAGTCACATGACCACCTCTAGCCAATAGGCTTGGGTATGGAAATGAGGTGTCACTGAGACTAAACTAGCCAATTTCTTTCTCCTAATTGTTTTTCCCCTGACACAGAAACCCTGGACACCGTGTTTTCCAGAAGGTTCACTTTCAAGATGGAGTAGGGTGGTCAACTCAAGCTGGACTTTCAGACCAAGAAACAAGCTCTCATTGGCTTAAGCGAATTGTAATTTTGGGTCTTATGTTTTCTCCAGCATAGCCTAGCCTCTTGTCCACTATAGTTTTCCCTGCACTGGCATCTCTTCCTTTCTTTCTCTCAGTCTTTATCTCAAAATGACATGTCTCGTGAAGAATAAAGCACAATAAAAATATCCCAGAAAACACATAGAAAACATGGTACCGCTAATCTTATATTCCCAAAGACCAGCTGATATCACTTCTCTTTCTTACTCAAAAGTATTCAAAGACACCACTGCTTCAGCAGATAATATCTGCATCACGGAGCCCAGCATGTAAGACATTAAATAATGCACCTGTTCTTGTATTTTTTTTCCCACCTTCTCTCCTTCCACAATTTACTTCTCAGCCTCACTGGACCATGTAGGTTCCTTGGGTATATATACCCTTCAAGAATTACTCACAGACAGTTTCATCCTTTCCTACCTGATTGTAAGTTCCTTGAGAGCAGAGATGTGGCAATTACTTGGAAAAAGAAATTATTTCACAGGAAGAGCCTGGCAGAAAAATAAATGTGCATTGGACTGGATTTCACTGAATAAAGATCTATGAGAAAGAACCACTTTGCTTGGGACACTTTAGAGTCCCAAGGAAGTCTTCCTGATTTTGGTAATAATATCATTTGATCAACTGTGTTGCTGAGTAGGTTTTTCAGCATTAGACAACTTTTATATATTTACCCCAAATTAAGAAACTACAGACGTTTACAGAGAAGCTCCTTATCTTTGTTTAACAAGAGTTCTGAGAGGCTGGGTAAGTTGTAGGCAAAAAATAATGGTGTCCACCAAATCCGTAATATGAAGATTGATTAAAATAATGATGATTGCACAGTAGAACCTGAATATTTGCCTAGTTACGTGTGAGGTAAGGAGCTGGTGAAACCCAGGGATCACCATTGGTTGGGGGTCCTGAATCTCTTCTTCTTCTCCTGTGATGGACATGATAGATGACAGTCAAGTGTGTGTCACCTTTCCTGGGACATCCTTGGTAAAGGCTGGACAGCAGGCAAGAAAGTCTGTGTGATATTTATAACTGCTAGTGCAGAAGTTCACTCCCCACCACCAGCTCCATAGGAAAGCATACCAGAATATGATAGAAGAGAAGGATGCTGCAAGTGTGACTTCAAATCTCACTGATACGGAACATAAAAGGCAAAGGACACCCTGAGCTGGGTATTTGGCTACGGCGCATGCAACACTCTCAGCTGATGGGGACGGAGAGGCGTTGAGACTGTGGCTCTACAGTGGTGTGGGGAGCCACTATTTGAAAGGTTTTGTGCAAAGGAAGGCAGATTCAGCTCATGAGGTTTTCTGGGGGTGTTTCCTTTCCAAATAATTTTATGCTTCAGTCTTCTCTTCTTCCAGGAGTACTCTCTGGTTAGCCCTGTGGCCATTTCATCTATTTCCTGGGTGCCCAGCTCACTGCCACACAGAGAGCAGCAAGCCTGTACACATTCCTGTGAGGGCATTCCTCATCTGTGAGGACATCAGAGGAGCACATTCCTCATCTGCAAGGACATCAGAGGAGCACAAGGAAAGTCAATGTCCTGGAGGGCAGCCTCACTGACTCATCCACTGAGCAAATGACAGAACACCTCCCATGTGCCAGGCAGAGGTATAGGCACTCGGCATACAGCAGTGAGACAGACAGACAGATAGAGAAGACCTCTACCCAAACAAAGCTCACAATCTAAGGGCAGCAGGTAGGAAAATGAGGAAATGAGCAAGATGTTTCGGATGTGGGTAAATGCCATGCAGATGATAAAGCAGAGTCATGTGACAGAAGAAGGTTAGAGAAGGGGACAGTAGGAGGGTTGGTGAAAGTCTTAGGAGATGACATTTGAGAAGAGACCAATCATGTCATGGTTTGGGCAAAGAACCTTCCTAGCAGGCTGGAGGGAACAAAGGGTTTGACTTATTTGAGGGAGTCCGGCGTGATGCCCACAGCGGACTGAGAAAGGGCGAGTGAGGCAGGGCCCGACAATGGCTGTCCTTAGAATCCACCCCCAGGGTCTGCATCTCGCTCTCGGTGCAAAGGGAAGACTGGGGAGGGTCCTTCTGGACATGGCAATCAAGGGCTGAAGTCCAAAAGAGCATCCTTTTCATTCGTCTCCCCTTGTTACTCAAGTTTAGGTAATTAAAAAAAAATTATTTTCTTCTCTCTCAATCTTTCTTTTTTTCTTTTACTAGCGACTCAGCAACCAGTCTGTACCGACAGTGTGCTGGACTTTGGAGGCACAACAATGCACAAAAATTAAATTTCTGCTGTCTTCAGTCTTATAACCGAGTGGAGACAGACACAAATAAACAAGCAAACATACATGAATGGGTTAGGAAATGTTAAGCTTCATGATGGAAACAGAAGATCATAAGGAGGTGCATGGGTACAGGTGATGTGGACTACTTTTTCATAAAGCATACGACGAATTAAAAAATGTTAATATGTTTATTGATGTTAGAGAGAGAAGAAGTGGGAAGGAAGAGAGAGATACATCCACCGGTTGCCTCCCATACCTGCCCCAACTAGGGATCCAACCTGCAATCCAGGCATGTGCCCTGACCTGAGAATTGGACCCCTGACCTTTTGGTGCATGAGAAGACGCTCTAATCAACTGAGCCACAGTGGCCCAGTGGCCGGAGCCATGGTGGCTATTTTTGAGAGGGGATTGGGGAGGACTTTTTTCATGGGGTAGCTGGAGAAAAGGCAGGAAAGGAGAGACCCCTCTGAGCACTCAAGGGAAAAGCGGTCAAGGAAGTGGGAACTGCAAGTTCAAAGGCTTGCAGCAGGGTGCATGCGTGGTGCACCTGAGGAAGAGCAGGTGACGGGCGGACGGAGGAGAGTGTTGGAGAAAGACTGTTGGGGTGGCTGCAGTCCAGACTATGTAAAGCCCTCACAGGCCAAGCAAGAACTTTGGATTTTGTTCTGAGATGAGGAAACATTGGAGAGTTTCGAGCAGAGGTGTCGCAACACTACTCAATTTAAGCTTAACGTGATCAATCTGGGTTCTGGGCAGAGAATAGACTGAGTGGAAACAGGGAGAGAAGTTGGATTGGTTTGGCTGTGGGGGAGGTGGAGAGTCATCACATTCAAGTCGGAAGATGAACCAGCAGCGTTTCCCAGCAGAACAGATGGGGGCTGTGAGATAAACAGGGAGGTAGAGAAACCGCCCACGGGGGTGGTCTGAGGGTGTGCAGGCTATGAGCAAGAAGAATTTGACGCATCTGTTAGACTTCCATGCGCAAGTGCTGGGCAGGCAGTGAGATCCATGGGGCTGGAGTTCACAGGAGAGACGGGGGCAGGAAGTATCTATTAAGGAGTTGTCAGCTCAGACACTGAATTGAAAGGCACGGGACTGAAGGAGACCTCCTGGGAAACAGGTGTAAAAAAGAGACAACAAGGAGTCTCTGCAGATTCCTGGGGCAAGAGAAAGGGCAGCCAGTGTCTGAGGAGGAAAACCAAGAGACATAAGTCAAGAGGAAAAGTTTTCAAGAAGAAACATGAGCTGCATTAAAGAAGGGGATTACCCATTTTACTCGTCCATTTTCCCCCTCTCCCTCCCTTCATCCCTCTTTCCTTCTAGCCTTATTAATCTGAGATCCTGCAGGCTAGGTATTTTCTGGTCCTCTTCATAGACTTGAGGACTCAGGTTTCCTCCTGATACCCCCCATTGCATGCAAAGATGTAGCAGATAAAGAGACAATCCCATCTTAGTACAAAATGCATCCCTTGCACTCCTATTATATTAATAGCACTGCTGGTACTTTCCTTCCAACTTTCACCCATGGAGAATCGAAAAGGCACTCCAAGGGAAGGTTCAGACTCATCAAACTGTGCACACGATCATCATAAATGTCTCATTCTAGATGGATCCACTTCAATTATATATTTAATTCAGCTGAGAGCTCCCCAAAGAAGGGTTATTCTCTATTCACCAGCAAAAGTATTTCTGATATCCTCATGGGCAATGATTTGCCCAAAATTCATGCAACCTTTTTTATGTTAATGCAGAAAAACTTGAAGGTTATTAAGTCCCTGCTTCTGACAGCGCCTGCAGTTACAAATAAGGCAGCTAATGAGAAGAAAAACTGCCCCGACTGCCTTATTCCCCAAGCCCCAGCCATCTTTCCGCAAGAATGCTGTGACAAATGGTACTTTTCACCTCTGTAACATGCCCCTTCTCCGATTATAGATTTAGATGGATAACACGACTACAAGAGTTAGGCCCTGAAGCAGATGATTGCCTCTGGCACCCGCCGTATGCACTTCGGGAGAAGTTTGCAAGAGCCAAATGAAATAATTGCAACACGGTAAGTCTAACTCTGCAAGTGAATTTATAAAAATTAAAAGGTCTGAGAGGTAATGCTCATGGACCCATTTGTCTCATTTTTCCTCATTAAGATTTAATTGAAATGAACTCTGGCAACTGTAAAAAAAGTTACATTCTTATTTTAGACTAGCAGATAGAAGGAGGTAATTTTTTAAGCATCCAAACTCTACTTGGGATCAGGTCCGGGCACTGTTTTTTTTCACTAGCGACGCTAGTGCAAGCATACCGGTGAAACTCAAACTATAAGAAACGCCATTCAACATGATCAAACCCAGAGCTGAGTTTTGATGTTTCAGGAGCACGGTGTTGTTGTCTGAAGGCACAATTAAAACAGCCTCTGAACAAACTCTAAAATGGGAATCGGCCCCCTACCATGTGAAACTAATTTAAAGGAAATGGAAAGTTAAAATATTGTCATCTAAAATAATTACCTTCCATAGACAAAATCATTCATTTATCTGCACTTCAATATACTGTATGAGAGGGTGCTAATGTAAAACACACTCTTGTGTGTGCATGAGAGGATGAGGGCAGGTGAGAGGACCAGAGCACCTTCGTTGGGTTTTTTCTTGGCTGCTAATGTGAGTAATGCCATTTAAGAGCGTGCAAATGATGTGACAACACTGGCTTCCCGAGATCCCAGATCCAGACTTCTCCCTGTTCCCATCCACATTGCCAAGCTGGAAAGGAACAGAACAAAACAAAAATCTGTTCTTGCCAAGGTCACCTAAAACATCCTCTCTGCTAATCCACAGGTGCATTCCACACTTCTCAGGCATATTTGACATTGTGGCCTGGGCCATTCTTTTTATAGAGAATACACTCTCCTTGGGTTTCTGAGTTTCTCTCTTGACTACCTCTTTCTGTCGTTGATGGCTCCTTTTTGGTCTCCTTTCTAGGTTCTTCATTTGTTTCCCCAAATGTTGGTCCTCTCCCATTATCCTGCCCTAAGTGTACTTGACTCCTTGCTTAAGACCTTCTCAGGATAAGCTCCCCCACTGAAGTGGGTTAAATAATGTCACCCAAAGAGATCGATCTAAGTCCTAACCCTCAGAATCTGTGTATGCAAGCTATTTGAAAATAGGGTCTTTGTAGATGTAATTCAGTTAAAGATCTGAAGACGATGCCACACTGAATTTAGGGTGCATCTTAAGTCCAATGGCAAATGTTCCAAGAGAAAAGGGAAGAACACAGAGACACACAGATGGAAAAGAGCCACATAAAGATGGAGGCAGAGGTGAGAGCGATGCTGCCATAAGCAAAGGAACACCTGGAACCACCAGAAGTTGGAAGAGACAAGAAAGGGTTGGTTATTCCCTAGAAACTGCATAGGGAATAGGGCTTGCTGACTCTTTGATTATAGAGTTTTGGCCTCCAGAACTTGGAAAGAATACATTTCTGTGGGTTTAAGCCTTAAAGTTTGAAGTAATTTGTTATAGCAGCTTTAGGAAACTAATACAGTCTACTCATAATGAGGCCTCAATGGTCACCTTTAATTCCTTAGCTCCAGCCAGACCACCCTCCTGAGTTGCAGATGCTCTAAACCTCATCACCCGTCTGGGATGTTTTACAGACACCTCCCTCTGAAGACACACTCCCATCGCAGGGCTCCTTCCTGCTCTTTGTTGATTCTGCTGCTGAAGCTGGAGACTTGGGACCCACATCATTATTCAAGGACTAACTTACAACCAAACTGTACCCTATTTACAGAGGCAGCAGACAGAGGCAAGAGCTACCTAAGGCCATGGACTCTGGATCTTCAATGCTTGGGTTTTGAGTCCTTGTTCAGGCTCTTGGGCAAGTTTTCTGTCTTGTTGCCTTAGTTTCTCACCTGCCATACAGGATAATAATAGTACCAACTCCTAAAGGGCATTATAAGAATTAAATTAATTGAAACTTGAAAAGTGCTTAGAACACAACCCCCTGCATAGAAAGTACTATTTGTTTATTTCTAAATACATAAAATTTGAAAAACATCTGGAGCCTTCCTGGTTTTTGACTCAAACTGAGGGTCAGCGGGTCTTCATCCACATCCAGGGAAGAAGACAGAGGCATGGACCAGGTAGCTCTGAAGGCATCTCTTTGCCCATCTGCTCATTGTGCCAGAAGCCCGCATGCCCTGGTTGATCGTTTGATTGGGATTTAGCCCACCTTCTTCCAGGTGGATCAATAAGATTCGTCCAAGGCTTCTAACCCCAAATCCATTTCCCTCACCTGACATGCTCTTCCTTTGCCCTATATTCTTCCCCATCTCTCCACCTTTCTCCCCGAGTCACTCTCAGCTTAGATGCAGCCTCTTCCCAACACTCTCTATTCACTGATCCCGTGGGCCAAGGCGGAACAACCTGTTTATTAACCTGTCTCTATTCCACTGCCAGCTCTTTGAAAGCAGGAATTGTGTTTTCTTCCTATCTGCACCTCAAACACTTGGAGCATGGCCTGCACATAATGTAGATGCAGGGAATTTCTGTGAAATGAATAATCATTTGTTTTAACAGCTTCCGCATTCCTCCGGGTAGTGAATGTCAGGTAGGCCTGAAGAAGAATCTTGGCTACCAAAGTATAGCCCTGGAACCCTCTGTTTTAACAATTAGCTGACACTGTTGGGGAAATGTAATAGTTACTCACTATTTAGATTCCTACAAAGCACAACACCCTACAGTCTACTGACTGATTACATGGAGAGTGTACTTCAATAGAAACAGGGCAAAGCGTGCCGATGGCAGCAATGTGATGCTATGAAGATTTAGGGCAAAGGAATAGGAGTTCAAGAAGATTAAGAGCATAGAGCAAGACCCCAAAACCTGTGCCTGGCAGCATAAGAAGAAGACAGAAGCCTGGCACCCTAAGCAATTAGGAGGTATCAAAGTCTTGAGACCGTGCTGGGTCCTGGAACCAACTTCGTTCAGCTTTCATCCAGAACCGATGCAGGATTAGTATACACTACTCTCTTGTTAGAGCTTTTCCTACATATCATGGAGCTAACAAGGAAACAATTTCTAAGAGCATCTTGCAACTTCAGTGTCTTTTCAAAGTTATTACTAGTTTTGTCTAAATGCCCAGTGGCATTTCAGGAGCTCAGTGGTTTAGGGTTAATGATGAATCGATGGCAAAGGCAAAGCAGGCGTCTCCCACAGGGGAGGACTTGTGACAATATCAGGTGTCTGCTTCTACCAAGACCACCCGCACTGATACTGTGGGCAACTGTGTGAGGAATGAGTATGGAAACAGAAAGGGACTCCTCTCTTTCTCTTAAAGCTCACTTACGGACTATCAGGGAACACTGCAGATTTATCTTATCAACTGGACCTGGAGGATCATCTCCAATGCTGTCACCCTGGCCAAGCCCTCTCATCTTTTGTCTGGACTTTCGCAACAGCCTCCTGACTGGTCTTCCTGTGTCTGCCCTGCTCTACCTTCTCTCCATTCTCAGCCCACAGCCAGTCTTCTTGCTCAAACTAAGGCAGGCCATGGCATTCCTCTGTTGAAGTCCTTCAAGGTCACGCAGAATAAGAGGCCCAAGTTCTCTCAGAGGTCTACAGTGTCCTTTACGACATGCCCCAAGAAAGGATTAGAAAAGTTCCTCCCTCAGGGCCTTCGTGCCATTAGACTCTGATCTGAAAGTGGAATCACGGCAGACTCTCACTGACATAGCAGTCCCTCTCTGTAACGATCACAAAGTATTTTGCTGATGGGCAACAAAAAAATTAACGGCAGAAGGGCTGAAGCCAAGTGAAAATTCAAATGATGCACACGCCAAACCAGATATCTGGGTGAGTCATCTTGTGTGAATCATGCTTTCTGCCCTTTTCAGAGCAGATGCAGTCTGCATCCACAGGACTTTGGTGTCAATTGAGACTTTGGGATTTCTTAAACAATGTGGTGTCCTGGGGTGTGCACCAGTGTCGCAGCCAAAGGTCTAGGTTCAGTTCCTTCCTTCATCAATTACTCACCCAAGTTCCTGATAAGCTCTCTAGACCATTCTCTTCATGTATCAGATAGGACAATAATACTTACTTCAGGGTATCATATTCATTCAACCTTCTTTATCTTGAATTCTGGGGAAATATCACTTTCTGTAGGAAGCCTGCTTAGGCTTCTGATAGGATCAGTCCCCACCCCCCACTTCTGCAATTTCCTTCTCTACCCATAATAAATTATCAACATGTTAATCATCTCTTCTGATTTGTTTTGCACGTCTACTCTCTCCTCAAGTCCATGAGTTCCTGGGTAGCAAGGAGTATGTCTTATTCATCTTTGCATTTTCAGCCAAATTGGTAACATTTGTTGAATGAATGAGTGAATAAGTTTTGGCTGCTCCAACCTAATTAAAACCAACTCTTCCTTAAAACTTGGTCCAACTGTCACCTTTTCAGGGAAGACTTCTGAAGTCTTTCCTAAATGCTAAGTTTCCTTTAGTATATTCACTCACAAAATGATGTTTATTTTTTCCCCAGGTAGAATTTTTAGCTAGTTAAAAATTATACACACAATTGTGTGTGATTATTTGGTAAATGCCTCTCCACTCATAAACATATAAGAGGAATGTAACTGTTCCTGCTCATCTTTATATTTCAGGGCCTAACACTGTCCCTGGCACACCGTCGGCATCCTGTATACATTTGGTTCAAGAATGAATGAATGCCCGACATGTAGTAAGTACTCAGTGTATCTTGGTTACTATATACTGCTAAGCTTGGTGAGAGCAAACAACATATCCTCATTTTTACAATCCTCAGGCTCTGGAATAGAGTGGGTACTCAATTAATAGACCATTT
Source organism: Micronycteris hirsuta (assembly GCA_004026765.1). Lineage (NCBI taxonomy): Eukaryota > Metazoa > Chordata > Mammalia > Chiroptera > Phyllostomidae > Micronycteris > Micronycteris hirsuta. The sequence goes on along the minus strand of PVJI01006754.1, from coordinate 53,187 downwards.
TGTGTAATATCGAAAGCTAATGACTCTTCCTTTGACTTCATCCAATAATCAGCATTTTAAGTATATCAAAAGCATTTTTCTTCATCAGAGAGCCATGGACAATAAAAACTGTGTATTCACATAGTCATTGCCACAGCTAGAAATTGCCTAAAGCCTCTGGGAAATTAATAAGGAAATAATGGTTTTCAGAGGGGTGAAAGGCCTCTAATAAGAGAAGAACTAAGTGAACATATGTAGTTAAAAGTCGAATCAACTATATGTAAATATAGTTATAGAAAACATGGTTATAATTTTTATTTAAATGAGGGGTCTCCTTACCAATTTATAGTTAATACAGTTAGTTTTCTAAACATTTTTAAGAAGGAAGAAGTAACATAAAAACATAAATTAGATTCAGATTTGGGGAAAGGCAGATTCTAGTGTTTACTGGAAAACTTTCTGTATGGAAAACCTAAGTTAATCTTTATTGAATAGATTTTTAAAAAGTAACTCTGTGTGCTAATATTATCATATCAAGAGATTATTCCAGAGAGTCATATTAAAACTGTGTAAACACTTCCTTTCCATTAAGAATTTGCAGAATTTTCATAAGCAGGCACATCTCCCTCAGGATTCCTGGCATTGGCTTGTATGTGTGTCTGTGAACATTAGAACATTTTTGTATTAAAAACCTATATGTCATGTTTCAAGAGGCTCTCTGGGTACATGCTCCAAATTACAAAACACAGTATTATTAAAAAACATTTAAAAACAGCCTCTCAGAGATGCTAAAATAGCACAGCAGAAAGACCAGAGGGCAGTCATATCACTTCAGATCTGACCTTGGACACGAAATGTCTCCTGAAGGAGAGATACCCACAGAGGTCCTGAAGTCACCAAATCAGAGTTGTTCTTTTTGAGAATCTCCAGCTTGTTCCTCTTAGAATCCATAGAAATATTGATGAGGAATCCCAGTGGGAAACAAGAGAGACCAAACACTCAAATGATGGGATGGTCCGAGAATTAACACTCTTGCCGTGCTATGGCCCAGGCCCAGGTTCTCTTCTCCTCCTGCTTTCTCCTTTCTTCCTGGGCTTTGTCCTTAGTAACGGTCCTCAAGGTTTTAATGACCAGATAATCAGAAAAGGGAACCCTTGTGTACTGCTGGTGGAAATGTAAATTGTTACAGCCACAATGGAGAACAGTACAGAGGTTCCTCAAAAAATTAAAAATAGAACTACTGTGTGATCCAGCAACCCCACTTCCAGGAATATACCCACAGGACACAAAACACTACGTGGAAGAAGTAGCTGCACCCCTACGTTCTTGCCAACACTATTTACAGAAGCCAAGGCAGGGAAACCACCTAAGCATCCAGAGATGGGTAAGTGGATAAAACAAATTAATATTCATATATAAAACCAGCCATAAAAAAGGAAAATTCTGCCATTTGCAACAAAATGAATGGACCTCGAGGGCATTGTGCTAAATGAAATAAGTCAGACAGAGAAAGATTAGCACTGTGAGACCTCACTACTCTGTGGAATCTAAGGAAAACACAGCACACCAAACTCATAGAAAAAGAGGTCAGACCAGAGGCAGGGGTTGGGCAGGGCAGGTAAATGAAGGTGATCAAAAGGTACAAACTTCCAGTTATAAGGTGAACAAGTACCAGGGCTATAACGTCAACATGATGACAATAATTGACACTGCTGGATGACATACATGAAAGCTGTTAAGAGTAAATTATAAGAGTTCTCATTAACGAAAAAATATTATTCCTTATTTTGTAGCTTATGAGATAATGGATGTCAGCTGAGCTTACAGAGGTAGTCATGTCGTTATATAAGGAAGTTAAAGCATTATGCAGTGCACCTTAAACTCATATAGTGCTGATGTCAACTGTAGTTCAATGAAACTTAAAAGAAAAAAATTGAAGACACTGTCATTTAAATATATCAATTGTCTATAATGAATAAAGAGGATTTATCAGGAAGCCCCTTTCCACAAAACCCTTCCAGGCTTAGATGGTTTCTAGGGGAGTTAATAAAGGTAGTTTCCTAGGGGAATTCTAAAAAATATTAAAAAGGCAAATAGCTTCAGTGCCATTCAAATTATTCTGATAAAAGAAAAAAAAAGAGAAATGTTTCCAAAATGTTCATGAGGCCAGGATACCAATAAGACTCAACACTGACAAAGACATAAAAAGAGAATTTTAGCTGAATTTTTCCTTTGAATACTGTTGCAAAACTCGGAAATAAATATGAGCAAATGGAATCTGTGACCCAATAAAAGGAGGAAAACTACAGAACATGTAGGATTTGTCCAGAAATGCAGTGATATTTGGTTATCAAGAAATCTATCAAGATGAAACTTTGCCTAGTGGTATAGTCACGGAATCAGCCTGGGTCCGATCTCAGCTCTGCCACTTACTGGTTGTCTGATCTTGTTCAAGTTACTGAACTTCTAGTGAATGTGAGTTTTCTTAAGTTTGGAGTGAAAATACTAATAACATTGGATTCTAGTTGGAAAAGGATTAAATGAATTGATACACCTAAGGAACTTAGATGCTTTCCTTGAATACCAACTGTACCAAATCAGTATTAATTATTTTTATTATTATGCTTGATCATAGTAATAAAAAGTGAAAAATAATACCGTCTTCTTGGACACTGGAAATACATTGGATAGAATTCAATATCCCTTTTTTAATTCTAAATAGCTCTTAATAAAATAAGAAGAGATTGATATTACCTTAACGTGAGAATAATCATCAGCCAGCACCCTGCTTAGTGACAAATCTAGAAGCATTCCCATTAACATCTGACACAAGATAAGGATGTCAATTATCCTCACTATTATTTAACACTTTTCTGATGGTACTAGCCAATATAATTAGACTAAAGAAAAAATAAAATATAAAATTGGAAAAGACTTGGTAAAATCATCATTATTTGTAAATGATAAAATTTAGCTGGAACACCTAAGAAGACAAACTAAAAAAAAATTAAAAAAAGCTGTTCATATATATTAAGGGGAGTCTTTAAGCTGCCTGGAAACAAAGTTAATATACAGAAATCAATACCTTTAGTAAATACCAACAAAAGCAATTAAACTATTAAATGGAAGACAAGACCTTATTTATGATTATAAACAAAAAATAGTTTAGGTGTAAAGTGATCAAGAAATGGAAAATATATACCTACCTATGAAGAGAAAACCACACATACATGAACATATAATACATACATACATACGTAAAAAAACCTTCAAAATATCACCAAAGGGCACAAAAAGAAACTCAGTATGGGACAAGCTATTCAAGATTTTGGATACCAAGACCAAGCATCATAATGATAGTAATCCCCCAAACATAAATCTGTAAATTTAAAATAATTCCAATGGGCTATCAATAAACTTATTTTTAAGTTAGAAAACCTAATTCTAAAGCTTAGATGAAAAAATAAACAAGATTTTAGAATCTTAAAAAGAAGAAGAATGCTATGATACCAATTCCATTAGATCTTAAAGTATATTATAAAGCAACAGTAATTTTTAAAGTGTGGTATTAAATAAACATATAAATACAAATTACCAGAACAAGAATTGGAGTCCAGACACAGATTCAAATACTGAAGACAATTTATAGAATATGCTAAAGCAATATTTCATATAAGTGAGAAGAATATGTATTAATTAATAAATGGTATTTGAACAACTGGGTAATTAACTAAACTCATCACACTTTATACTCCCAAATTCCATGTGGGTCAATTATTTAAACATTGAAAAATTCCACAAATTTTAAAGGTGGTGTTAAAAAACATAGAATAATATATTTTCATTATTATTACCTCAAAAAGGACTAATACTAAATATCAAACATAAAATAGAAGACAGAATGGAAATACAGCTTCATTTAACACACACAAAACCAAAGCCAAAATATATTTACTGGATAAAGCAAACTTATAGAGTTAAAAAGATAAAACCACAAACTTGAAATTTCAATTACATCACAGCAAAGTATGAGCTTCTTTAAAATATAAAGCCTTACATATCTATGAGAAAAGAACAACAACCCAATAGAAAAGTGAATAAATTATATGAACAAGTAATTCACAAGACAGGAAATACAAATGTCTTTTAAGTATATGAGAAGATAATAAATCTGTCTTGTAATAAGAGAAATGCACATTACAATAAAAATGAGATACCATATTTCACCTATAATACTGGAAACTAGGAAAATTTGATAACCTTCTGTTATTGAAAAGTGTGGAAAATAGTCCATTTTTATGTTGCTTAGGAAACTAAAGCTTGGTACAACCTCTGTGTTGAATAGCTTGAGGATATTCACCAAAATTACAATGTACATGTCTTTCGGCTTGGAAATTTTATCTCCAGGATTTTCTCCTAGAAATTTAGTTTTTGCTCCTGTGCAAAATAAAATATGAGAAGATATTTGTATGCATTGTTAGTAGTAGAAAAAGATTATTAAAAAGCCTAAATGCCCATCAAGACGTCACCGGTAAAATGGTATGCAATGTCACTAAAGCAAAGTTTTCATGATGACCCGTGCACTCTGAATTGGGAAGGGGTCACCCCAACCCTACCTCATTTCACAAAGCTTGGGAAATAGGCAAGAAGAGAAAAAGGAGAAATGAGTCATCTTCCTGGGGAGACTTCCAGTCTTACACTATGTTAGCATAGAAAAATACTTAGATCAGAGACAGCATGTGTGAGATTCTCGTGAGCCCAGAAACGTTTAATATCAATTGGGGAATTTTCTCGTTAGAGACCGGAATAGACCCAAGCATACAGTAGGTGTTCAGTAAACATTTGTAGACTGAAAGGAGCCAGAGGAGACCCAGGTATACAGCTGGTGCTCAGTCTGTGGATTGAATGGATGTGAAAGAGTCCAACAAATGGCATACCAAGACAGAAAGAAAACCAGAACCCGTCTGACACCACTACCAGGTCGGGAGCCTTGGGTCCAGCCTCCTTCCAGCTCTATAGCATCTTGGTTTCAGATTCCTCATTTCTTGCATGAGACTTATAAACACTTTATTTTCCACACCTGTTAATATTTCTGTTTTGTATTCCTTCTTTTCAGAATGCTTCAAGAGAAGTCCTTAGAGGACATTCTTAACATCCCTTGATTTACCAATGAGGAACATTTATGGAGTAAAGTTAATGACATCCCTCACCTACCCTCATAGACAAGGTTGTTTATGAATTGCAAAGAAGAACATCAAATCTGTGGGTGAAAAGTGCTCTGGGCATTGAGTGTAAAACATCAAGGATGGTTGGGAGTCTTCATATAAGTGCACTCGAGTGTTCCAAGGCAGCACTTGGATTTGGGGTTTGTAAAAGTTTGGCTCTTTAGAACTTCCAACTTTTCAAGGAGCACATCTCAGGTAGAGTAGACATAAAAGTATGGATTCTATCCACTGCATATAGGGAAAAAAGTACAGGATTCCTGCTTTCAAAACTTTTAAACCCCAGTGGCAGGCATGAGAGGCAGGGAAATAGAAGGGTAAACTAGGAATATGCAAGAGAATTTAAGTGACGAAAATGCCACAAAGAAAATAAGACAGGTAATGAGGTGTGAGAGAAATGACTGGCAGGGTGAGATCACTTTACACAGGCTGACCAGGAAAGACCTCTTGCAGGAGGAGATGGGTCTTAAGACCTGAATAATAGTGACCAGACATGCAAAAATCTGGCCGGAGTACTCTAGGTAATGGAGATGAAGGTGATGCCGACGATGATAGTGGTGGTGGTGATGCTAAAATAGCAAATATATATTTACTACATGCCAGGCTTGATTCTAAGCACTTTACCAGTATCATTTCATTTAACCCTCTCAACAATTCCTTGAAGTGAGGGACTATTATCTCCACTTTATTGAAGAGAACGTGGGGGACCTGAAAGGGAAGACAATCACCCAAGGTTCTATAGCTAGGTTAGTGGTCTGATTGGCAAGGACAGAGGCCCTTCCGTGGGGAGGGACTTGGTGTGCTAGAGACGCGGGCCAGGAGACTGGAGGCCACAGGGCGAGGAGCTGGGAGGCCAGAGCCCACAGGCCTTGCAGGGTTTTCACCAGCTGGATTTGAGCAGATGGGTTGCAGGTCCACCTCGGATGGACATGTCTAACCCATGTTTTTAAAATATAGGTTTAGGCAGTAGCAAGAGAGGTCTAGAGATAAAATCTTGGAGTTGAGTGATGGCCTTGAGGCCTGGAATTCTGGAAAAGTCTTGAGATAAACAGGGATGTGAGATGCTGTGGGATGAGCCCAGTTGGGGATTGACCCCATTGTACTTGGGAGTTCGGTGTTCTCCATCTGTTGCATCTGTTGACAACCGCCTGTTGACGATCTGGCAAAACAGCCTCACCATGTCAGTTGACATGACTAACCTAATCGGGTCTTCAACCCATTCTTGTCAGGAGGTGACATTTCTGCAGCATGACAGAGTGGTGATGGCATTAGGCCAACATGGGATCCAGTCCCAGCCTGGCAGTTTGCCCCTGAATGACATCAGATGAGTCCCAGAACCTTTATGAGCCTCAGTTTCTTCTTCTGTAAAATGAGGTCATTAACACCTCCCTCCCACGCTTGTGAGGATGAAACAAGATGAAGTCTGTGTCTCAACTATAGTAGGCACTCGACAACGCCAGCATGCTACCCTCCCTTCTTCTCTGGGAGGTGTATGGCCAACAGTTAAATTTGACTTGTTTCCTCTTCATTATGGTGCACGTTTATAGTCATTCCAGGCTCACCAGAGACTTGAACCTCATCTGCCGTCCCCCTTTCAGATATTTGTTTGTTATTTACCGACTACATTCTTCGGACCAGCTAGGGACAGAGGTGGAGGCCATACGATCTGCCCACAGTCACTGTCTTTAAAGAGTTTGGTCTGGGCAACAAGATGGTGCCTGGGCACGACTAGAGCACAGCCAGACACCCGACACAGAAAGTTCTGGAAGCTCATGACCAAGCAGTGACAAAAACCAGTCCCCTTCCGATTTCAGGATACTTCCCTGCCTATGATCTAAAACTAGATTAAATTAAATCCAAATCTTCCTTTTTTTTTTTTTATACCATTCTAGACAATCAGAAAAGGCTATTTCTCAGGAGGATGAACTCTGGGCTCCCTCCTGTACTAAACGTTGCGGTCCCCCGCTTTTGTCCCTGCAGACTGCCAATTTCCCACCTTCCCATCTCCCTTGAATCTCAGCGTCTTGTTAAGTAACAATTTCTTTCTCTTTCTCTCCTGTCTGAGATTGGAGAATTATTCTCTTTAATCTGGCCCCACTTATAGTTTTCAGGCAAAGACTTTTAGAAGCCTCTGTGCCTGTGAAACTGTCTTCCGTTAGAATTGCTGTTAAAATACTGTTTTTGTTTGTGTGTACATGTGCATGTATATATATTTTCCTTTGCCGTTCCCTCTGGCTTGACTTTTAGAAAAAGCTCTGTTTTCTAGACCCTGGTGCATCTGTAGGTTGGGGCCGTGTCACGCCTTTAAGTGTCTACTGCTTTAATTCCCTTATTACGTTATCATATGTACAACTTTTCCATCCCCAAATGCAATTAAAAGTCCCCTGCGGGTGTTCCGAGTCTTAATCATTCTGCATGTGGAGCGTTCCCACGGCTGGGCAGGCCTTTCTCGGCCTCCTGAGATGAAGCCTCTCTGAGGAGGAGGAGAGGGGTGGGACAGGGGTCAGAAGGAGGTGCCACAGCTTCGTCTCAGAAGCCAGTCCCTGGCTCAGAAACCACCGTCTCTCCCACGCAGGGCTGCTCCACCAGGCCAGTTCTCACTAGCAGCGGAGCATGCAACAGGCTTGGGGAGCAAGCCAGACCAGAGCTCGGGAAAACTCTGCTTTCCTGGACTAGCTTGGTGACCTGAGGCAGTGACGAGCTTTTATCTGTCACATGGAGATAATAATACCTACCTCATCGTTTTATTGAGATCGTACAGAATTCCTTCAGCACCTACTGGTAATAGGATGGTAACTGTCACCCTCCATGGTCCTTGGATACACAGGAGCTTAGCTCTGAGTCAGAGTCACGTCACGGGGCCCCATCCTCCTCAGCCTTAACATTAGGTAGGGAAGGGGCTGCGCTGCAATCCCTTCCCATGCAGGAGGCCAAGGGAAATAACCTGGCTGGCAGTCCAGCCTTAAGAAAACAGAAAACAAAACCCTTCGGCAGGGTTCCAAATGCTGCCTCCAGTCACACCCATTCTCCTAGAGGCCCCTCTGCATCGTATGGTCCGGGGTCCTTTCCAAGCGAATCACCCAGCTCTTCGAGGCTTTGGACTATACTCCTTTGCACTCAGTGGAAGCTACAGGTAGGGACCAATGTTCTTTAAAGTATAACGATAACTACAACGAAACTCTTTCTTCACTGGGGAAATTAAAGGTACAGGATCAGAAAACATTACTGTGCGGCCTACGGACTTTCAAGCCCAAGAGATGCTGCTGCTTATTTGAAGGGTTAGACTTGTTTAACAACAACAAGAAGCTTATAGATGGTATTGATAACACCCAGTGATAATGACATTTGTAATAACGTTAATATTGGGAAAGGTGCCAAATCTATGCACGTGCCTCAGGCTCCTTCCTGTTACCCTCCTGGACAGACATCATTAATCCCTGATTTTTCTTTTTTCTGATCTATCCTATGGCTTCAGAATCTCAGTGATGACTTCAAGGCCATGGCCAATGTGTAGGAAATGATAAATGAGAGGAGACTGACTTGGCTTCCCTGAGCCATAATTTAAATGTGCTCTTCACATGCACTATCACTATAACCTTCATCTGTGACACACTCACCAGGATTCATAGTGTGCATGATCCTCCACACGTGAAAAACCTGGGGGGCCAGGTAGTTAAGGCAATTGGTTAATATTACCCGAGAGGTGAGCGTTGAACCCTGATTTGCTCTTAGACAGCCCTGGACGGGACTAGTACTCTGTTTGCTCCTTCTGTGTCCCGGGCTCTCATCGATTTTAACTCCTCTCCTCTTACAAATTCTGCTAACACGTGGAATTATTCTCGCCGATTTTCAGATAAGGAAAGGGGGCTTCTGAGGAATGAAAGAACGTGCTGAAGGCCCCTGTCCATAGTAAGGGGGTTTGGATTTGAACCCACATTTCTCTGAATCCACAGTATGTTCTTGTCCTTCACACATGGCCCCGTAGCTCAGCCTTCTGCTCACAGAGGACACCAGCGGGAGCAGAGCATGGCAAAGGTGGTCAGAGGAAGGGCATTAAAGACAGCAGCGACTGGACCTTTATTGCTTCGGTGCTCGACATACAGAGAAAAGATGAAATAAACACTGTCATAGCACCCCGTGGGAATATTTTGCAGCTATTATAAATGGTTAATAGGGTGCCTATGTAGAAACATGCCAACGTGTTTCCCAAATGACATTAAGAAAACGTATGTATGTGATTACATTTGTGCGGATACTCTGCACACACGTGGAGAAAGAGTAAGGGGAGCACAAAGAAAATGTCTTTTGGCTGGGACACAGGAGAAGCTGTTTTAGTCACATTAAACATAATGCATAAAAACGCTGCTGTATCCCAGAAACAAAAAAATCTGGCCAAAGAAAGTGGACAAAAATAATCACCATTAAGACATTCGTAGTTCTATTGCATTCTTTCTCGTCTCTGAGCATGCGTCCCCAGCTGAGGTTGGACAGTGGGAACCGGAAACACACCTGTTTGTAACAACATCTTCAGCTCCTTGGGAAAGGGAAAACGCCTTCTCCATGTTTACAAACACCCCCCTTTTGAGTGTGACACACAGCAGATGCCACCAAAGGATTCCTAGGTTAGATGATGGACTTAAAATTTAAAAACAAAACCAGGCTACCCCAAATCCCTACTCGGCCACTTACCAGCTCTGTGACCTTTGGTAGTTACTTCTCTGTGCCTCAGTTCCCTCACCTGCAAAGGAGGACTTAGAAAAAGTCTCTACCTCATAAGGCTGTTGCATTTTAAAAAGACTCTCCCCAAAGTGCCCAGCTGTGGCATCTGGCCCATAGTGTGCAGTAACTGTTAGCTATTACGTTTAGTTCTGCACCCAGGAGAGAATTCTCTCCCAGCACGTATTTGTTTTTCTTTCTCACCTAAGTAGGCAGTGCCCTCCTCGAGGGCAGTGGAGACCTGGCACAGGGAAGGTGTGCAGTGGATGCTCGTGGAATGAATGACGAAGAAATGGGCAAAGCGGGTCTGGTGGGAGCTGACAGGACTCCAAAGCCAGGTCTCGTTGACCTGGATGCCTCAGCATCTACTCAACTGCACCTGCCTGACCGTGGCTGCCGGACTGGATCTCTTTACGAAATGCCAGGGGGACGGCAGGACCTGCTGCTTTCCCAAAACCGTGGCACAGGACACATTCCTGATTCCAGCTCGGCTCTTACTCCCTACTCTCGGTCTCTAGTCCCCTCACCAGAACGCACTGACTGAGGGAGGCCATGCTCCCAATGATAGGAAACGGCCTCCCTCCCCAGGTGATGGCAGACACTGTGAAACCTACCACCCCGTTTCTGGACAAGGCAACAGTCTCAAGGCTGTGACTTCATCATGCCACAGGCCTGTTCCCAGCCCCAGTCGGATGACCACCATAAGAACACTCAATCAGCAAGCTCAGCCTCCCAGAGGCTGTGGAGGTGGCTTCCAGATGAAGTGTGACCATACCCAATCAGAGGGCTGTCCCCGCTCAGCAGCCTCCAGCTGCTGCTCCCCTGGGACCAGCACACCAGCCACCATTTAGCACAGCCTGGTGATGCTGGGAGGTGATGGGAAGCACTGGCTGCAATTTGACAACTCAAATCTAATGACAACAGCTGTTCTGTTGTCACCAGAGTCCTCCTCTCCAACGTGTTGCCAGACGAGCATCTGGGTGCAGCTCCTGGCCTGGGCCACTCAGGCCACTCACTGTGCTCCGCCCGCTCCTTCCTCTACAAGAGCCACCTGGGTCAGCTCTGCACGTGCCCTGACCACAGGCCTCCTGACAAGGACCTGGAGATCACAGGAATACATGGATTTGTTTTGGCAAAGCTGGGTGACTGTCACTGCTTACTTTTTGTACTGCTTAATTTTGTTGCACAGAAGACAAGCATATTGAAACTCCTCACTCATTCTATTTAAACAGTATTTCAGACAGCCTTCTGGGGCTTAAGACAAAGTCTCCGTTCCTCTGAAGGATGGGGGAGCTCCAGGTTTTAAAGCAATTTTATAGATGAATGCATTTGTGACAGCTGAGCTGTCTTACACATGTTGGATGATAAGAACACCAGGGACATCTTAGACCCCAGGTCTAAACTGAAGAAAGCACCTTGGTGTGTCATTCTCAGTGAGCACTCACGAGGCCAGGTCTCACTGTGGAAGCCATGTGCACAGGCTTTGGGTGCTGAGTTCCAGACTCTGCTCAGCCATGACCTGCCAAGTGGTGCAGAGCCGCTCTGAAGACTTGCTGCCGGGAGGGATGGCTTCTATCCTGACCCTCTTCCAAAGACCCACGGATCCTTCTCTGGGTTCTTATGGACCTCGCACACCCCTCCTCATCAGTGCACCTCCTTGGAGCCATAGTTGACCACAGCCCACCGCCCTCAGCCACCAGCCCGTTAGTGCTGTCTCAGGATGGGGGCCATGTCTTTGACGCAGTGATGGAACACACCTGGTACGCTGCCAGAATAATAGAGTGGGCTCAACAGAAGTGTCCTGACCAATCAATAGAGGAAGATGTGGTCGAGTGAGTGAACAAAGGAAGACATGAAGGCAGAAAGGCAAACAGCTGCTGAACCAAGATGCGTGAGCCAGGGAAATCGTGTTGGGTAGAGCCAGGAGGAGAGGGGAGAGCTGGGTACCATGTTGCTACAAGTGGTTCCAGTATGAAGAAACCACGTTGATAGGCATGTGGTAGATGCTTAATAACACATGACAGCAATCACTAATTGGGCACTTTATGGCCCTTGACCCTGTGCTAAGCCCTTTACATGAATTGCCTCACCTAATCCTCACACTACACCCTACAAGGTGAAGATACTACTGTTGGCAGAGTGGATTAAGGACCCAATGACAGATGCTGAACCTCCCATCAAGGCAAGAAAGACATGATCCAACTCCTATCAATATCATCATTCTACATTCTTACTTGAAAGGTGCAGAGTTTTGCCATGAAGCACCTGGATTCTAGAGCCAGACTACCCAAGTTCATGTCTCGTTTCTGCCACTTGCTGAGTGAGGTAAAGCTGGGCAACTGACTTCTCTTACCCCGCCCTCTGCGCCTGGCTCTCTTACGGGTACGGTGCTAGTGCATGTGGGCCACTGAGAAGGCTAGTTAATTCAGGCCAGGTATGGCCAGCACAGCACAGCACGCAGCAAGCACTGCACTAAATGGTGGTCTTGGGAACACTCCCGTATGGGGCCCAACCTGTAAATGGTTTCCTTGTGTCACTGTCAGGAGAGGGGCTGGTACTCTTGTCACCCCTTTGCAGGTATGGTCTCCTTAGTCTTCCTAAGTGAGAATCAGAGAACTGTAGGACCTGGGGACCAGGTGGGCCTGACTGACCCATGGTGAAGGTCACCATTTTACTTGATGACAATAAGGGGCTGAGGGAGGAAGTTCAGCATTTATTCACCTGAGTTAAATGCAGCTAAAAGGTATAATAAAGAATGTATCTAGAATCTCACCGGAGGGTTAGCAACAAGCCTAGGATAGACACCAAAGTCCCAGACTCCTCTGTGGGGTCAGCTAATGACATACAGTGTGGAACTTCTTCATCTGCCCGAGAAGAGGCATCTTCAGATGGTTTAAACTCAACCTCTCAAGGTCCCTGACAAGATGAAATACCAGCAGTGCAGAGAAGCCTTCTGATAGAACAACGCCACAGACCCTGAACTTCCAGGCCTTGCTACCCGCTCTACAGGGCCCCCCGTCCCCATGGTGGGGCAGGTCTGAATGCAGAGTCTGTAGACTTGAGAGAACAGAGCCGCAGCTATCCTGGCTGGGAGAAATCTCCTGCCGATCCCTCCCACCCACCCTTCTCCCAGGCAGACTCTGGTTTGCCTCTGAGAACAACCTGGTTTGGGTCTGTCAGAACTGCGAGGGTACCGCAGCGAGGAGGTGGGGCACGAGGCTGACTCTGGCTCTCCTATGTTGGGATTTGGCTCTAGGGCATCTAGGATGAATAATAAAGGCATCTTCTCCCTCTGCCCGGGAGGAAGACCTTGCCATTCTCAGATTTAATCCTTTCAGAGGCTCCTGGCACAGTGGCATGGCCAGCCAGTTGCTCCCAGACCTGGCTCCCAACTAGCTCTCCCCCTGCCTGTCCTGGCTTCTCACTTCGTGTCCAGCATCATCACACTGCTTGGGAATTCCAGCCCCTACTCCATTCTCCTTCTTTTCCCTCTGATGGAAATGGACTTCCTGCCCTTTCCCCTGGTTTGTCTTTATTCATTCTCTCACACCCAACACAGGTATCAGCTCCTCCAGAAAGCCGTCTATGATTCTTCTTTGATGTCTCTGTTTTGTATTTCCATAATTCCATCTGGAAACTTCTATCATGGTATTTACCATGTTGTATACACTGTTCTCTGTTTATGGGTCTGACCCTCACAGGAGTGAGTTTCTTGATGGCCAGTGCCATGACTTTTGAGTTTCAGTACCTCCAAGCACCTGGCCCACGGCAAGAAGCAGAGGACTTGAAAACATTTGTCCAAATCACTCTTAACTTAAAGAAGAGAAAGTCTGGCCAAGGCATTTCAGCATTTCAACGTACATGAACATAATCATGAATACAAAACTGAACTCACTAACCTGAAGGGCACTTAAGGATGGAGAAAGAAGAGTACAAATTTTACGAGGGAGGTAGTGGGGTGGTCCCTGGAAAAGTGAATACCACCCAACACAATAAAGGAACTCAGCACTCAGAGGCAAAGCGATGTGGACCCTGGCTGCCTCATTCTGGGTCGTTCTGGAGGACAATGCCAGCTTTAGGGAGGAAACCACACCCCTTACCTCCAAAGTGGCACGTGAAATTCCATGAAAAACTGGTGTGATATATGTTACCCCATTAGACCAGATTCAGAGGCTATCAGTATTGTGTAGGGAGAGAATGTTTGCCTAACACTTAATTTTTTAAAATGAAAACTGACTTTAGATCCCAATCAGACAATCTGTTACATGGCACACAGAGGACCCCCAAGACGCCTTAGAAATCCACATCTGAGCTATAGCCCTGGTTGGACTTCCTTCAGGGACTGTCTCTGGAGGGCACCCTGCGTCTCCTCAGGGGTGAGCGGTTGCTGGGTAGAGGCGCAGGGGTCATGAAATCCACAAGAGCACATTACAAATTTGAGACAACCAAAAGAGACACAGCACCAAGGCATTTTAGGACAAACATTGCCAGCCTTTGAATAACTAATCCCAAGAGTGATCCAAATGTACAGAGAAAGCTCAACCCCCACAAAGTCTAAGTTTGATGTTGTTAATTAATTTCCTTCCTCTGTTGACCACACACATACACACACACACACATCCTGGTATAAGACATGCATACTGGGCTATATTAACTCCTTGGTTCAAGAAACATATAAACCTCTAAAGGACTCTTCAAACTCACCAGGAGGTACAACCATCGCATTGGTCTTACCCTGAGGTAGTTGAGAGTAAAATTCGTTAGCCCCATCCTGGTGATGTTTTTGGACAGCTGATCCAGGACCTGAGGATCTTGTGCCTAAACAGGAAAAAAATCATGTATATTTATCCCTGCAGGATGAGCTCAAGAAGGTCTCAGAGGGTGCTACAGCTGCTGGGAAATGCAATCTTGACGCTGTTGATTTCCCTCAGAGGGCCACGTGCTGGAGGTAATTTAATTTGCATTTCAAGACACTTGCTTATAATGCTTAAGGACACTCATGGGTCACTGGTGCGGGACCTATGGCCAAGGAGAACCAAATGGAGTCAGATGCACTTTTAGATCTTGGGAGAAACAACTTCACTTGCTCTGTGAGAGGCCTGTGGCTTCAGAGGAGGGTGGTTCGGACCTGCCAGGACACCTCCAGGTCTCTAGGACTTACTGGACAGGGCGTGGCCTCCTCATCTGGGAAAGCCCTGCCTTAGAGTGAGCCTCTGTTTCCTGTGGTGATGATGTTGTTTTAACAGCGTGCAATTGAGGATTATATTGAAAAACTTTGTAACTGCCATGGTGCACATATATATGTAATATTTATGCATAAAATAAATATACATATTATATTTAAGAATTCGAACTCTCCTCCTGATTAAGCTGTGGATAGAAATAGATGTCCTCAACAGTTTTCACCCCATAGGACTGTACGGGTAATCACTATATTTTCCAAAATATCAGCCCCATTTAAAAGAGGGATATAACTAACATTCCACAGGCCACCTCAAATGTACTGTTTGGCTAGAAAAAAATAAGAATTCTTTCTGGATATTATTTTAAGACAAATCTCTTGATTGATGCTCTTTCTTTCTGTCTTCCTTCTTTCTTAATTGGTATGAGAGAACCAGTGCTAAACAGTGGGAGGCTTAAATAAAGGTCACTTTACTCCATGTCTGCATGCATGAGACTGTCTAGATTCTGTTAACGCTTTTCTGAAGGATTTACTCACAGTGATGCAACCAATTGGCTCTGTGGGTATGTGTGTGTGTATGTGTGTGTGTGTATTTGTGTGTGTGTGTATATATATAAACAAAATGTAGGAGACAAAAGAATGTATCACTTTTCACATCACTCTCTGGAAAGGGGGTCCTCTCTGGACACGTGGCCAGTATTGATTGAGCCTCCCTCATGCCAGGAAGAGCTGGCTCTGTACAGAGATGTATCAAGTAGTCGTGCTCAGCCTCAAGGAGCTTACATTATAGTTGGACGACAGGAGAATAATGAATACATGGAAGGATGTGGTTGCTGATGCTACAAACCAATCTCCATAAATTGCAAAGGACCTACTATGTGCCAGGCACTGTTCTATGTTCTTTAGATGCATTAACTCTTAGTCCTCAAACCAATCCTCTAAGGCAGGCTCTATTACTATACTGGTTTTATGGATGAATGTCTGAAAGCTCAGAGAGGTCAATGTCACTTGACCAAGGTTGCACAGGAGCAAGGATACAAACTTACGTGATCTCCTTTCAGGACCAAGGCTTATGCCCACTGCCCTCAATCTACCTGAGAATAATAAGAGTGACTACTCCAGACTGCTCCAAAGAAAGTGGAGGATATGAACTGGGCTTTGAAAATTGGGGAAGACTTGGGTCATGCAGAGGCAGGAGCAATGGAGCAGGAGAGGGAGGGCGTGGGAGTGGCCACAGAAGAAAACACAGGGCAGAGGCTGGGTTAATCAGCCGGGGGGAGAGGGCTGAGGGCAAAAGCCTGGAGAGGTGGCCTGGAGTTGGATAGTTAAGAGACTCTTGTCCTATCAGTCTAGGTTTTGGAGTCAGAACTAGCTAAGTTGAAATCTTGATTTTGCCACTTTCAGATTGAAAAACACGGGGCAACTGATTAAACTACTCTGAGCCTCAGTTTCCCCCCTTCTAAAACAGGAATAAGGAAGGATAACTCCTGTAAGTTACTGTGGGGATTAATTATAATATGCATAAAATGTTTAGGACAAGGCCTGGCACAGAAAACACCCAACAAATGCCAACTTCTTTTATCTTATTCTCTTTTGATTATATTGGGTCTTAAACATCAGGCTTATTAATTCTGATTTTCCTCCCAAGCTTTTCCACAGAAAGTACCATGTCTTGTATGAAAGGGAAGGGACTTATTTAGGTCAATGACTTTTGACTTCAGAGATTGCCCTGACGAGTTCCCATCAAGTCTTCCCTTTCAAACATATCTCCAGATGGGCATCAAATGCACTCTTACACGTAGTTGCTGTTCAATAAATTTGAAGTGATTTACGTCCAGTGGAAGCCAAGAGAACCCCAAATATTCTAGCTCATTCTAACACTGGTTTGAAAGGGTCAACTCCATATGACACAGATCTGAATTCCATGGGCCCCATGTCCCCTCAGATGGTTCCAATCAAAACTGGAAACTGTTTTTCTTACTTCTTGTTTTATTTCTTTTCCCAGTTATAAATAACCAGTTTATTAGCCCAGGAAGAGCAGTACTGGATAATGACTGGATGGAATTAAAGAAAAGCACAGTTTATTGTGGTAACCCCAGTTTAGAGTTTAAAATAATAGAGTGTCAAAACAAAACAGAAAAGGCTCTGAATTCACCACACTGGAAACAAAGGAGGAGAAAATGGGCTGGTGGATTAAAATGGTTGAAGGAAAAACTCAACATTTGGCATTAATTAGGTAAAGTGTGAAGACTACTGGAGTTCTCTCGCAGAGAAACTATACTTTTCCTCCTTGAATAAAATGAGGGGTAACAGGAAAGAAAGCGGAAGAGAAAGGAAATTACTTACATGCATGGCTAGAATGCTTCTTGGGACTAGCTCTCTGTATTGTCTGATGGTAAAGTGCCATGTTTTTATTCTCATGAGATCATCAAAGGTGAACTCCAAGATCAGTCTGCCTTCTGTACACACCTAGAAGCGACAAATGACACACTCATTTGTTGTGCACGTTGTGAATGCCAGATTTCTCGAAATCACATGTCAGCTACTCAGTGTGGTCTCCCCAACTATCCTTGGGTGGCTCTGGGTCTTGACAAAATGGGACACGAGTGGCTTATCCATGGCACACTGAGACAGGTACAAGCCCAAGAATCCGTGAATTCAAAGGACAGTGCAGCTGCTTATGACCTAGTCGTTACCCTGTTAGTTAAGGCTGGAACTCTGAGCCTCCATTTCGTCACTTGCAAATGTGCTCACAAACCCCATGTTTCAGCAAGATTATGTCCAAAATGCATGGCATGGAGTACGGACTCCACAAAACGGCATCCTCCTCCTAACTTTTCTTTTCAGTTTCATGAATCTTAGACGATAGGAGCTTGCGCTCTTGTTCTAATTTTAGTTGCTCCTACTTCGGGAGAACGTATCTAATTATTCATGCTAAAGTGTGACATGCTATAAGATTATCCAACCAGAGGTTCTCATTTCCGAGGAAAAATTCCAGAGGACAATGCTTAACCCAAGGCAGTGGGTATCAGTTACTGACAAGTGGAAATTTGAAGCCTATTTAGAGGCTTCAAAAACATTCCTTAAATCACATCATATCAGCAATGACAAATTCTGATTGCATAAAGGGCGAGCCTTTGGGGGGGTGGCAAATTTATTTTTATAAGAAAAATATGTATTATTAATGAAAAAACTTCTGAGGCTCCCTTCCTTGATAGATGGATTAGTGATAGGGGAGCTTTTTATTTTTATTTATTTATTTTTTGATAGGGGAGCTTTTTAATCTTCTTTTGATATTCAGATCATGTTTAGCATGGTGTTCCTATTTTATTTACCTCTCTTTTCATTGTTAATGACTTTTAAATGTGAGAAAATACTAGGCAATCTCACACCACTGAGTCTACTTCAACTCTAAGACGGGCCGGGGTGGTCACACACTGGTCCAGTTTAAATCATCACGACTCATTACTCAGGCCATTCTGGCCTTAGAGATGCAGTCAGGACAAAAGCAGTGGGTGGAGGCTTTGGTGTCAGAAATTACTGGATTTGAATCCTCACTCTGCTTTTCACTCATTTTTAAACTTTGAGACCATCAAATTCCCTAAGTTTCAGTGTCCACGTTTGTAAAATGAGAATAAAAATATCCTCAGACAGGGCTGTTGGAAACGTATAAAAGGAAATTTTGTATGTAGACTGTCTAGCATTGCGCCCAGCATGTAATAGCTTGACGATAAATAACAGCTCTGGAGATAAAAGAGACGCAACTGGCGAACACAGAGCCCCAGATGGGTAGCGCTATCTGAGACCGAGGGGTTCAGGAGAGGCATCGCGGGAGCTCTGCCGGGAGGGCTTGGTCTCCACCTGGACTCTGAGATCCCTTCCCATCTTCGAGGCAACCAGAGGAGCTCCAGTTTTATTTGTTTTACTACATTGGGCTTCTGGCCAACATTTTTTGAAGAAATATTTACTATGGTAAGAAAAAACAAAACTTTGGAAATCATTGCACTATCCAATTTAAAAGAAAAAAAACATAATGATTAACTCAATAGGGATATGATCATTTCTGAAACTATAGTCTATGAAAATAATTGGCAATTTATAGCGGCCTTTTATGAAATATTAATACTGACTTTCTCTCTGGGAATTTAATACAAAAAGCCACCATATTGAGTTCCATTTATGTCCTAGGCACTGGGTTAGGTGCTTTTGGTTGACTCTAATTGAAGGTAGCATTTTCTTTAAGTACGCTACAAACACCAGTGCAGGTGAATTAGTAACGTGTGGGGACAGAGCACTGCTTAAGAAAGATGCCATCAATGCCTGCCATTTTCACTTTATCAAAGGTCTCAGAAACACTGGAAGATAATTATTGATAATCTGGGTGAAGACCTCTAACTCAATTCCAATTAGCAGAATCTGTAGGCAATTTCAGGCATGTGGGCACCTTGCCCCAAACTCCTCCGCTGAGTGGTCTTCAGAGGCCTGCTTCTGATCTCAGCCATGACGGTTGAGCACACCGACATGGGGAAGACTCTAGTGTCCCCAAGCCCCTCCTCCAGAGCATCTCAGCATTGCAATTAATTTACCAAGGGTTTCCACAGAGTTCCATGGAGATTAAACCACACTATTTCCCCTGGGGTGTTAGCATGACAGAAGCCACCTGCAGTGCAGACTTTCACAAAAGGGAGGTGACCACAGCCAGCAAATGACAGGGAAATGCCTGGACAACAAAGACAGAGATATTTGGACGTTATACTTCTGTGTTGGTTTCTTTTAAGAGAGAGGATTATTGGATGTTTAAACAAGTATTACCTTGTGAAATGTCATGCTTTTCAATGATCTATTCTATTTGTTTTATGTCTATGAACCACCCACCCAGGACAGATGGCGGCTCTGGTTTACTTCTACTGGACTAGAATGTCATAAAGGGAAGGCCCGGATCTGGTCCTTCTGATAAATTACTGGATTGGAGCATCAGAAAAGTCGAGTGAAATTGGGTCCTTTGTGTTCTGTGAGACAGCCCACTGGTTGAGGGCACTTCTGGCAGTCAAACTGTCACGGGGGCTACAAAAGAGAAAGTTGCAACCACCCTTGGGCTCCTCCTTTCTTAGCTAAAAGCAAGGAGTCACCTTTATCCAGGGTAGATCACATGCAAGAGCACGGTCAAGAGAATCGAATCTGAGTCAACGATGTTGGATGCTTTTCTAAATGAAAGGATGGAGGAGAGTTTGGTCACTGCTGGTCTTCCCCAAGTCATTATACACGCAGCCTCCTCCCAGGCCTCATGGAGGCTTTCCACCCCCTGCCTCCATCTTGGAAGTTAAAGGGAATAGAAGTCTGTGTGGTTTATTTTATATGCAATAATCAGCAAATGGAATACTCTTTCTCTCTCTCCATGTATATATTTTATATATATGTAATATATATATAATTTATATATAATTTATATTTCTTGTTTGGAAATGGTAGAAAATGGGCATTGCTTATACACGGGAATGAATTTTCTCTCTTCAAAAAAAATTCTCTGCATTAATCAATACAATTAATGTAGCCTTTATCTAAAGTTACCCACCCCCTCTTTTTTGAAAAAGCTGCCTTTCACTTGGAATCCAAAATCAAAAGGGTCCCCAATTAAGAAAACATTTTCTGTTGTGCTGAATTCATGTTACCTTACTATGTGCTCTGACATTTTGTTTCTGTGGTAACCAAAATCAGCTGATTAGTTGGCATGGCAACAGAAAAGATGTAATCCCAGCAGACACACTCTAATCAATGCCCCCAGCACAGATGGTCTCGGGAGGATCAACAGGAACGAGGCTGGCAGGCATTCCGCCTGTCACGTGCTAGCTTGAGACTAGGCCAGGGACAAGAGAACTAAAAAAGAACATTTCTCAAACTAACTGGGAGCTTTTTAACCCTTTTCTTTCTTTGACTGATTATGAAGCAATATGGACCATGTAGTTACATATACAATGCTATGCTCATAGAGCTTTTATGAAATAAAATGTGCTTTTTAGGTATGAGTGTTTAATTGTCTTGGTCTTTGTGCCTGCAATAGTTATGCATAGAATAGTGTTGTTGTTGTTGTTATTATTATTATTATTAGTTACTAGAATACTAGCTTATTATAAAAGGATACAACTCAGGAACAGCCAGATGGAGAAGACGTACGGGGCAAGAGAAGTGGGAAGGGGTGAGCAGCTTCCGTGCCTCTCCGAGAGCTCTGCTCTCCCCAGATCTCTATGGATTCACCACTGGGGAAGCACTGAATAGTGCTTTTGGATTAAGAGTTGCATGAAGGTCATTGTATTGTACTTAGGGATACTGTATGAGTAAATGCACATAGACTCATATATGCATATATTAGAGCAATATGGTCACTGGTGTTACAATAACTTGGTTACTCAAGATAAGAGCACAGGTGTCTAAGCCTGGAGGACAACCTGGTGGAGTGTGGCTAAGGCTGGAATGATGGGCTGACTGTCAAAGACAAGAATGAGCCCGCAGACAGGAGGCTGGTGGGTACGCTTCCACCGGGCCTGGCTGCAGTTGTAAATCGTTGCTTAGTAAGTCACTGAGACCAGAAGAAAACACACCTGCAGTTATAGAAGTGATGAGGCTGTGATGGCTGTTCCAGTTTGTAAAACCTAAACGTCACCCAACACGCACCCCAGAGGGGGCTCATCTCAGCATCTGCTAGTGTTCACACCCTCAGATAGAATTCGAGGGTCTCTGGTTCTGAAACCTGGGTGATTGCTCCTCTGATTCCTAAGCCTTCTTGTCAACTTGATTTGAAATTGAATACAGAAAAGAAAGGCTTCCTAATGTATGTTTTTAAACTCTAATTACATATTTATCCATAATCTATAATGTTCCTAGGATCAGGAAATTGCAAAATGTGTACTATACTCCTGAGGAATATTAAGTATTACTGTTGATTAGGACTGCGGCTGATTTTTGATTCACCAGTTGACCAAATTTCCATAAAAGCAACTCAGAACTGCGGGCTCAAATGCTCTTTGGGGAATTAGAGCTTATTGATAGTCTAAATTAGAACAATGTGATCCTGGGCCCCACGTAGTGTGCTGAGTGATGCCACGTACTGACTAATAGCCGGTTCCCCTTAAAAATAAAGCATCGACTTCCAAACTATTTTTCTTTGTGACACCGAAAATTCATTAACCCACTGTTTTATACTCCATAGCCTGATTATTTTCTTCCTCGAAGATGAGCTATTTTTAATTAATGTAAGAACAAAAGAAAAATCAGAAAGATTTTTTGGGTTGTATAATAGTCACTAAGGAGTAAAAAAAAGAGAACCTTTTCACATTTTCTAAAAATAAATGTGCATAATTAGCATCTGGACTAAGTCCACATAGCTAAGCTAGAATTCCCCGAAAGTAATATTTTTCATCTCAGCGTGGAAATGGTCGTTACAAGACTTGGAGAGTTGCATTGCCGTGGAGGAGAGTCACGTGGGTGACCTAAAGACCTGGAGCTTGAGACTCAGAGAGCTGAGCGCAGGAGAACGCACAGGCCTTCCTGGTGCGCGCCTCGGATGCCTGGACAGCCACTCCGCCGTCAGAGAGGGGCACATTCCCAAATGAGGAAGAATGCAATAGGGAAAACCCTAGTTTCTTCATTGGAATAAAAAAAAAAAGCACTTTATCGGTCCACCAGGAGAATGATGTTGTTTACGGTTTAAAACCAGCCCTGAACAGACCGCACTGTATCCTCAGAGCAAGTGACTATGCTCATTAATACAAACATTTTGGCCTGAGGAAGAAAGAAATTGAGGAAATGTATAAAAAGGCTACCACAAGATACATTTTTCTATCAGTGGTCACAGGTTTTATAAGTAGCTCCTTCATTAGGGCAAAAGTTTTATGTAATTATCATAGATTTTTTTCCTCTTAAAGCATAAGGAATTTGTATGTTTTCCTTGAATTACCTAAAAGCAACACTAGACCTTGACAAAAGAATATGATAAAGATAATGAAGCAGCAGAGAAAAGCTTTTTCTGCAGCCCTCAGACTTTGTAACACTAGAAATCCATCTCTGTATCCATCTGATCTCCAACATTATGTAAATGTTTTATGTCTCCAAAATGAAATGGGACATAGACAACTTAAACCAGGATCTAAGTGATCATTCCTTTCCAAGTAGCAAAACTCTCTTCCCAGCACCAGCTTCTGCCCACAGTGGCAACTTCTTTGTCTCTGAATGACAGTCTTCCTCTCTGCTCAGCTGTCCAAGATGAAGAAAGAGAAAATCCAACTCCTGCCCTACATTTAAAATGTCTATTGACAACGTGAAGCTACCATAAAATCAGTGGCATTTGATGATGTGCTTTTGCATTTTATATTCTTTGCCTTTTTTTTTTTTTACACCAT
The DNA here is from genome assembly GCA_004026765.1 of Micronycteris hirsuta. Taxonomy (NCBI): domain Eukaryota; kingdom Metazoa; phylum Chordata; class Mammalia; order Chiroptera; family Phyllostomidae; genus Micronycteris; species Micronycteris hirsuta. The sequence goes on along the minus strand of PVJI01006754.1, from coordinate 29,695 downwards.
CGCGGGCAGGAAAGAGATTAAACTTTACCAACAAGATCTAAGAGTACTTCAAGTAGTAAACACTTCATTTTTAATTCTTTCGGCATATTGTGCATAAGTTAAAAACCACATCTTCAGTTTTATAATTTGGGTTTTTGCAACTAACCCTGATAATTCAACTTCTCTTAACTATAAAGAAAGGATTGTCATTTATGTTTTCAACTAAAAGAGATAGCTGATATTGTTAATAGGAGGTCTGTCTGGAAAAAGTCCAGCCACTGTCAATATAACAAGAACAATTTGAGTGTCATCGATGTCACCTGGCAGCCAAGGAGAGTGGACTGGAATGTGCAAGTGTGAACAGTGGCAACTTCACTGTATTAGTCAGTGACCAGCGGTAGACACCATTGTGCAAGTAGGTGTACTGTGTGGCCGGTGCATTCAAAATTACTGAGCAAGTAGAGCAACAAATCTGCATCAGATTTTGCATTCACGCATCACGTCTCATGCAGTGTCTTTGGTGAAACATTATATCACCAAAGGTGACTCAGGTGACCCAGCCCCCCTACAGCCCAGATTTGGCACCTTGCGACTTCTGGCTTTTCCCCAAACTAAAGTCACTTTTGAAAAGGAAGAGACTTCAGACCATCCTTGAAATTCAGGAAAATACAATGGGGCAGCTGATGGCGATTGGGAGAACTGTGTGAGGTCCCAAGGTGCCTACTTGGAAGGGGACGGAGGCCTCATTGTCTTATGTACAATGTTTCTTGTATCTTGTATCTTCTTCAATACATGTCTTTATTTTTCACATTACATGGCTATTTACCTTCTGGACAGATCTTGTATTACAAATTAATTTCACATTGAGTCTTAGTCAAAATGCAATAAACTGATGTTCATTAAAATAAGATTCTGTTTGCCAGATTCAGTGGTTAAATATTTGTTCTTACTAGTTTTATCCTGGGGAGAATACAAAGGGGTTGTCAGTAGTGTTCCAGAAAGGTCTTTGGCCAGACAGAGGACTCCATACATCAGTCATCTGTGAATGGGAAAGACTACAGGTGCATTATGTATGGAGGTGGGGTTTTGTCTTTCTGATTTCGATTCCTTCCAAGGGCCTTGAATTCTGCCTCCAAGGTTGATCTGATCCTCACCCTCCCCTCCTCTGTGTTTCTCATTCTCTCTCTCATAACCAACTTGCTGCCTGACCAGTCACAGAACTTAGAATTTGGGGAAACCAACTTTAAACTCCAAATTCCTGAATTTCTTTTATATTTTTGTTCCTTAAAGATTATGTTTAGTTAAGTTGTGGTTAGTTGGATTTTTCCCCTGTCCTGTTGGCTCACATTGAATTTAGCTTTCAGAAGGGTTTAATTTTAGTAACCTCTAGACTTTCTTCAGTAACTAATGGTACTATGATGATAATTGTGATTCTAGGTGGTCTTTGGATAAACAGGAGCCTATCTCTGAATCAGATGATCCACATCAGGAGAACGTTCTTTCAGCTGTAGAAGATCCTTTGTATAAAAAACGGCATTCTGCTTTAGCAACCTCAGTTTAATAGGCAGCAGAGCCTGTCTTTCTCTTAATATTGAGGCTCTATCATGCTTGAAAATGCTTCATGTCACATGCACACAACTGAGAACAGTGTTTGCTAAGAGTCTAGCCATTTCACAACAAAAAGTTTCTCTCACAGTGCTGAGAGTCCAAGATGTGAGACATCAGCTCCAAGTTGCTGAAGAAAGCTTTAATTATTATACTGAAACACACCCAGAGAAGAGCACGCCACGCTGCAGATGACCCCGTACCTTGGTAAACATGGGCTTCCCGTGCTGGGTGACCATGGCACACTGGTCGCAGTCCACCGTGATGGATGAGTTGTGGTAGGACTCTTTCGAGTGCTTGAGGATGTAATACAGGTCAGTCACCCCTCCTTCAAACACAGTGCTAAAGTAGCGGGGGATGAGCGTCCTGCCGATAGCTGGGAGAGAAACACAGACAAACAAACATGAATGGAAGCGTCCGGCTGGTGCCACCCACCCCATGCCCTCCCCAGACCCGCAGCGGGATGCAAGTCATCGTAAGAGACCGTGTCAGGGGGCAAATTTCTCTTTATAAACAGCCATGACCCTTCTGTGTTGTAGTTAATAAAGTTCCTAACTATTCAGAAAAATATCTGTACAGTCATCTTTCCTGAGGGTTAGTATTTTTTTTTTTTAAGAATGGAGACAAACACATTGACTACTTTGCTATATGTTCTCTAAGTGAACATATTTTGAAAAAATAAAACACATCCAACTCACTTGGATGAGTTTTTTAAATGGACTTAGATTTTTCAATGGATTGTTACCAGGCCAATTGTTCGCTCATGTTTTAGTGGTATTAGTCATGATAATGTACATTTTAACGATGTAGTCCTTTGCAGGGTGTGAAGTATTTTAGCATTCTCTCATTAGATCGTCAGAACAACCCCTAGAGCACAGAGGTCTGAGATACAAAAAGGTTATTATGAAAAAACCAAAAAGGTTATTAGGAATTTTTCAAAGTCACATAACTGGCGAGTAGAAAATTGGGCTTTCTAGCTACAAATCTGCAAATACCCAAACACTCACTCTTTCTAACACTATGTCTCAAACTACGTTAATGAATGGAAATTCTTACCAAGTGAACCATATCTGCATATACACAGAGATCCATACCTCTGCAAATGCTGATTGTTCATTCTATCTGCTTCTGGAGTTGGACAGGGTATCTTTCCAGAACAAAAGGCCCATTTCAAGAGAATGTGGCGCCTTCCACTTGGTCTGAATTGGTCTTCTTTTTGTCATGTGTTCTGTCCTGCCCCATTTTAGTTTGAGGGATTAGGTAAGTAGCTAGGTCCCTGATATGACGATGCTCAGAAATAGCTAACCAGCCCTCTGCTTTAGCAGAGATTTTAAATCCTCTTACACTGAAAATCCCAACTCATAATATCAGGAATTTTGCCTATGTGCAGATTTTGAGGCTAAGTACTAAAGCACTCTCAAGAGATCCAAGGTTTTTAATAAATCTCTTACATTCACTATATAAGGCCTCCTGAAAGACAAAAATAATATTTAAAATAAATGACCAAAGAGAGCTTAGTAGGAAAGATCATTAAATCTTCACTTGAATGTTTTAAAATATTTAACTTCATTTTAAAAGAATCAACTTTAATCTATTCCATATGGATCTATATCTCTTTTGTACATGGATTAGAAAAAAAATAACTATAAAAAAAATACTGTGCCAAACAGTTTTCTGAAATAATCTCTAAAGAATTCTGACATGGATGACTAGTCTGTGAATAATTTATATAGTTGTTAGTACTTCATATTTACTGCAGTTAAAATCAATCAACAAGTGTGTTCTAAAGATTCCAGTATCTGAAGATTCCTTTGGCAATTCCATCCTAAATAATCCTTAAACATAAATTTCCTAAATCCTGCCTCATCCCCAATAGCACATGTTCATTCACTGAATATAAAATTCAAATGAGAGTAATTTGAGTCCATCATATCCTTAAATGTGTGCTTATTTTATAAAGAAAACTTTGTTAATGTGAAAAATCTTATTGTACCTTGCTAAACAGATAACATTAATTTAATGCATTTCAAATATTCTAACTTTACCACAAAACAGCCATAACAATTTGACATTTTGGGATCTGTTCTGTGGAGAATAAGCAAAAACCATACAAAGTGGATGTAGGCTAAAATATTTCACTACTATATCCAAGAAATTGTCACAGTAAAAAAGTTCACTGCAAATAAACACCACCGCATTGGGCACATTACAGTTCATTCATCGTGAATCCTGCACAATTTTATTCCTTTGCAGTTGTGTTTGCTACATATTAGCACCATCTTCATTCCTAGTGTAAGAGAAATTGATTGAGGAAAAGGTTGAGATTCCTTAACCTTAGACCTAAATTTTTAGGTTTAATTAGCTCTCCAACTCCAGAAAATGCAAGAACCGCAGGTGTGGTGAGTACCCTTAGAGGGAAAGGCAGCCCCACCTTAGGGAACACTTTCTAGCGCTCTAGGAAGCGGTCCTTACGGAGACCCGAGGTTTGTTTTCAGCACTCTTCCTTTGCGGGACTGTCCCCACCGTTTTCCCCATGGTGCTGTCTGGACCATCACTCCCAAAGCTGCATTATCACCATGGTGACAGCTCCTCCAGTGGCTCCAATGAACCGTGACAATGGTTGCTATGTCCTTGTGTATGCAGCCTCCTCTCCTCATATATGGTCTGGGGCCTGGGACCTTCTTCCATTAGTAGAATGTGGCACAAGTGACCTTGTGTCAGTCTGCGGCAAAAGCTTAAAAAAGACCAGAAGCTTCCACTTTGTGCTTGGGGCAAGTCAGTCGTGATGCACGAAGTCCAACTGCTCTGAGACTGCCAGAGTGCGAGAAGCTCAGCCCAGCCGTTGGAGCAGTGACCTGAAGGAGAGCTGTCTCCCAGCCAGCGGCCCCAGCTGAGCTTCCAGCCAACAGCCAGCACCGATTCGTTTATGTAAGGCCACCTTGGAAGTGAATCCTTGAGCTGCAACTGCGCTGCCTCAAGCTGATGTCACTTGGAGCGGAGATGAGCTGCCTCCCATGTGCTTTGCCCAAATTGCAGAATCACGAGTAAATAAAAGCAATGCTGGTGCTTTAAGCCAACACATTTGGAGCACTTTTTAATGTGTCAATGAATAACCGTAGCTCCCTTTCAAACCCCTAGGCTACAAAGATGTACAGATTAGTATTTTTCCCTGAAAAAAAGAGGGCGGCTTTGCCACTAAAAACACACGAATGATAGAAATGCAGACGCTTGTCTCCAGAGGAAAGCAGATCAGAGAGACAGTCTTTGTGGACTAGTTGGGTCCTCATTTTAGCTGGGACTGAAGCCAACTTCAATCCCATTAATCAGTGGTCCCATTTTTTGAGATGTGCCCCCCGCTCTTTTGAAAATTAAGAAAAAATTTTGTTTGAGTCAGTTGGTGTTAGCTTTCTGTTCTTTGCAAACAGAGGAATCCTGATTAATGCTGTCCTGTTCCGGCACGGAACGGGGTAGAGAACACTGATATGAAATAAAGTGACGAGAATGAGAATCTGCAAGAGATATGAGTTTCTCTTTGTGTCCGAAGCCGAAAGGGATAAAAAGTTGTGCCAGGGGCTGTATTAGTTTTCCACTGCCGCCGTACCAAATGACCACAAACTTAGTTGCTCAAACTCTGTTTATTCATTTGTCATCTCACATGGTTCTGACCATCTGGAATGGACCTTGCTGGGCTAAAAGGTGTCAGCCGGGCTACCTTGCTTCTAGAGGCTCCAGGGGAGAGTCGGTTTTCTTGCTGTTCTCAGCATCCAGAGGCTGCTGGCGCACCTGGGCTGTGGCCCCTTCCTGCATCCTCATAGGCAGCAGTGGTGATGGAATCCCCGCAGGCCATCCTTTTCGCTCCCTCTGCTGCCTCCCTCTTCCATTTTAAGGAACTTTGTGATTGCCTGGGACCCACCCGCATAATCCAGGATCATCTTTTGTCCAAAGGCCTTTGACCTAATCAAGTCTTCAAAGCTCCTTTTGCTAGGTAAAGTAACAAATTCATAGGTACCAGGGATTAGCATTGGACTTCTCTGGGTGGGGGTTGGGGGATGGAATTGTTCTGCCCTCCACAGAGAATGTGTTTGCTGAAGAATTCTGTTCTGCAAGGGCGAACAGTAAAAAATATCACACACACACACACACACACACACACACACACACACACACACACACACTGAGCCATATACAGATAAGGTTCAGTGAATGGGACAACTAGAAAACAAAATCACATGTACTTGAGGAAGTCACTCCGTAGCTCATTCATCGATTTCCTCTGTGAACATTCCCTGAGCTCAGAGGAGAGCGAGGCTCCAAGGCAGGTGCCGGACGCTCGAAGACAGGGTTTCGGCCCTACCTTTCAGATGCATTTCCAACAAGGGAGTTGAGGAGTATCTAAGCAGCTATGACACAATGTGATAATAAAGTTAGAGAACAAATTTGTGATTTTGAACTCTTTGCCAGTTTCTTCTGACTCCTGAATTCAACATACTGTTGTATTATTTCTGAAGCACTGGGATTAAAATATCCTTTTAATTTTGTGAAATCGCGTAACCACATTGCACAGCCTAATATAAATGACTTTAAATCGGCGAACATTCCAGATTTAGTTCTGGTGATCCCCTAAAACTCACTAAGTCTGAATCTATTTAAGTTTCATATTGTCACATTCATATGCTAGACTTCCACGTTGCATTAATACTTTAATCCTTGGAATTAAAATTAATTTAAATATTGATATACATAAATCTACATTGTGTTCCATGCAGAGAATTACATCTTATGAATATCCCTGAAGAGAGATGAAAACTAGAGCAGATTAAAACAGATTCTACCTTTCGAACACATTTAGGTCAATGCTCACAAGCCAGGAAGGGGAAGTGAGGCAGGGAAGACAGCCCAGGAAAAATTTTCTGTGATGTTAGGTGAGTGGAATGTGTCTGTATTACTTATCTATGTATTTATGAAAGAGAAAAGGAAATCACAGATCAAATTATTCAGACACCTGAAATGTGTATAAAGAATCTCTAAATAATACCCTACTTGGAGGTGAACGTTAGCCCAGAAGTTAGCTAAAAATTTTTCTGTAGCTAATGTGGATACTGAGCTTTGAACTCTAGGTTCCTTGGGAAGGTTTTCATTGTTCTGATGTGTTCCAAACCGCTGACCTCCACTCCACGAAGGTCTTGCTGTTGGAGTCGTGGAGGCAAGGTGTCGCTTCCATCTTTTCTTGCAGGGATTACTTGTGGATGTTTGGATATGTAGACCACACTTATGCACATTAGCTCATTTCTCCCCACTTAGAAAATAGATGGTACACATCAGGAACTCTTAATCATTGGGGAAATATAAGCTACTGTGCATCTATCTTCTAGGGCATTTCATCTCATTTCATCTTTATTCATCTCTATGTCATTAAGAAATGCTTTTCTTTAATGCTTAAGAATGTTTATAGGTAATTCACATGAAAGAAATTATAAGTAGAAAATAATCATATGGGAAAATGTTCAAACTAGTAATCAAAGTATAAATTAAAATAATAAAAAGATTAAAACATAAACTTGGTGAGTTTGTGGTGAAACAGGCATACTCAAATAATTCCATGGAAATCAATGTAGCAATTATGCCTTAACTTGAGAATCTGTCATTCTGATAGTTTTCTCAGTGTGACTCTAATCTCTTTGTACATGCTTTTGCCAAATTGTAATTTTAATGTCCAGATTATAAGTGCCCTGAAGTTCTTCAAGTCCTGATGCTAAGACCTTTTAACTGGGTTTATCCATTATTTACTATTCTAAATGCTTATGCTTTCTATCTTTCAAAGACAATTCACTTCAAAAAAAATGAAAGAAGTCAAGAACTGTGATTAAAATGTAGAGTAAGAGGAAGGTTTACAATTAACAACGTATTAATACCACTTAACATGTGGCAATTATTTAACTAATGATTTTCTTCTTCATTGAAAAGAGAAAATCATGACCACACATTTGTGTTTTTAATTTGGTGAAGTTACTTATAATAAAATAATTGACTAACATGATTTAAAATACTGTCTATAAACATAATAATGGCTAAATTGGTTGTCTGAATCTAAGCAGTTTTCCATAGCTGTTCTAATGTTGCAGGACCTCAGAAATCCAAATGGAAATTCTACCACAATGGTTTAATAAACACAAAGATTCATTAAACTTTAGACTGATCAGTATTCAGAAATCAATGAATGCATTATGCCGACATGTAAATGGTGATGCTCCTAGGAGTGAAATAAACATTATCAATGATTTCATTTATGGTAAACAACTTTCACAATTAGCCTAAACAGGGGAAATGAAACATGCTCAAACTTTGATGGGGTTGATAAGGGCCCAAAACAGATTCCTTTGTCTTGGTGAAGGCAGAGCAACTCAAACTAACTTTACTTTCATAAACTGATGTCATTTTCAACCTAAAGTACCTTTTCTTCTTTTCACAACCAAAACAATTTGACTTAAATGGTCACCTCTCTTGCCACATCATTGAATATATGCTTAATAAGAATATGGGCCTGACATGGCCCCGGTTGCTGGAGGTAAATAGCAGACACGTGGAGACAGGCTAACCCTGGGGACAAGGGAATGCAGGTCGCTTTAGACTGGCAGGCATGGAAGGCTGTATGAGGAGGTGACCACTGAGCTCATTTCTGACCGAACGGGGCCATGTCGAGATCCAAGAGTACGAGGTCCAAACACAGGGGAAAGCAGGGGCAAAGGCCCCAAGACAGGAATGAGTTTGAACCGAATGAGCTTGGTATGTCCCAGAAAGCAAGGCAGTGTGACGGGAGCACAGTCACAGAGGGAGGTGACGGATGAACTCAGAGAAAGAGAAGGAACAGATTACGTGGCACTTCCTCGTCCATGGCAAAGCGCTTACATTTTATTCCTAGTGCAATGAAATGGCAGTGAAGGCTGAGCCGATGACGTGATCCAATGAACCTCCTTTAGTCTCCTGAAATGTAGTGTCATCTGCCAACAGGGTCCTCAAAGCCCACAAAATTTTTTGATCCTCCCAGAAATCTACTAGGCATTTTTTCTTTCATTTTCTACCTACCGACCAAACTTTATTAACTTGGCTAAGACTTCAGCCATACCACTTGTACTAGTTTCTGGAGAAAAAACAATGACAGAGCAGACCCTATCCTGAGCCTAGGGAGCTTCCAACCAAGCAAGTCTTAGAGCTATGAATTCATGAATTCGTGAATTCAGGACAAGCGAGACGTGTGCCATGGCTCCATCTGCTTATCCATTGCCTGACACGATCAGGACACAACACAAATTTGCTGGATGAGTCCATGCCATCCATGAGCGGATTTACAGTTCCAAGTTGTAGGAACTTACATGTAAGTCTGTCTCATTTCATCTCATTCAACCAGGGCTTTGGCATACTCAGATAATTTTGGATCCTAATTCTGTCAGCCATCCTGGAGGCTATTTTCATGGTGGGCAAAATTCCTTTTTCCCTTCATCCTAGGTACTGACAGTTACATTGGGCAGGAGAGTCCACAGCCATGGCTGGATTCTAACCGTACATCAACACCCTTCGGGCATGAAACTGAACACCTTTACTGACTTCCAGAATAAGCCCATCCTCGAATAACTGGTGCCTCATAGATGTAGTGCAGGGTGCGTAGGGGGAGAGGGAGATGCCACAGAAAGGCCCAAGTGAAGGGACGAATGGAGGATCGGGCACAGGTGGCCAGGGGCAGAGAGACGTCCAGGCGGAGGAGCAGCGTGCGTTAGGGAGCACGGTGCAGGTCTCAGGACGGGGGCTGCTGTGTTGACCACATCTTACATATTTATACCCCAGAGGAACTCGTCTGGATGAACTACTCCATCACGCAGAGCTCCTCAGTCTCTCTTCGTGACGGCACAATGTTTTCGTTGCTGTTGTCCTGATCTTATAACGTGGTTCACATCCGGTAGGTTTATTTCTGCCCTCTGTACCTTTATTTCTACATTTGCATAGCTATTATATTCATTCTTCAAGATGAACCTTAAGGTAATATTTTCAAATTCCAAAAAAACGGGAGAAGATTGATTTAAATTAAATGGAACTTATTAGGAAAGAGTTGACATCTTTAAGACGTTAAATCATCCCATTAAATAACATGAAATGTTTGTCCATATGTTTAAGTCTTTATTTCTATGTCAAGAATTTTTTTTCTACAGTTTTTAAATACCTAGGTACCTAAAATTTCAGGTTAAGATAATTCTTGCATACTTCAGCCATGTTGAATGGTTAATATATTTTAAATTTATTTCTAGCTGGAGCCCAGACACTTAATTAATGTTTTTATTAATTTTAATAGTCTTTAGAATTTTAAAAAGTTTTCTAGATAAAGAAACCTTTATCTACCAAATAGCGATAATCGTTTTCTTCTTCCCAATATATTTACATCATTAATTTCTCATCTTACAGCAATGGTTAGAATAGAACTTTCAGAAAAACAAGATTAAATAATGAGGGAAGTTATAGACTTCTTTCCCTGATTTTTCTTTTTTAGAAAATGCCTCCAAGATTAAGGAAACACTATATGTTGATTTGACATCTTATTTATCATGGAGAGAAAAGCAAATTAATTTTGTAATCTTTGTTTTTATGATTTTTTTCTTTTTTTATCCTGATGGAAATTTAATTTGATCAAGTGCCTTTTCAGTAACCATTGATGGTCTAATTTTCTTTAGAAAGCTCCCTATTAACATACTTTCAATTGTTGAACAATTTTTGTACTCTGTATAAACCCAAGTCTCTCTTGTGCACACATACACACATATTTTTGTATAAATTCTACTTACAAATTCACCCCTTCAACAATATCCATGAAGGCAGTATTCAATACGTTTTGTATGAGGCTCTGTCCCAGGTACCAAATTAGCACGACAGAGCCAGAGAAGGCCACAATTCCCTAAGCATTTTGTAACCCCAGTGGATTTCTGGAGATCTTAAAACATATCTTTAGCTAGTTCTCTCTCTATAATTTTAAGAATTGTTATGAAGAAAATGTTAAGCATGTTTCTCTGATTCCAGTAGGTACAATCTCAGCTCATGGCAATACCGGTAAGCTCCTGGCTAGTGACGGCGAACAGCACTTCACATATGTGGAAACGATACAGTACAAAGTACTGACAGTTACTGAATAGATGCATTAGGTTGCCCGTGGTTATATTCCTCACCCCCATTCTATAGGAGAAGGGTCTGATGGCCAAGAAGTAAAAGTGCACAGGAACTCAGAGCCATGGTGGAATAACGCAGATCACTTGCTGTTTTTAATCAACCATCACTGGTTTATTTCTATGTCCAAATTCAATTTGTATTATTTTTTAAATTATTTAAGTAATATCTGCGCAAAAAAAAATGAATACATGACTCTCCCAGAGGCTCACTCCCTGTTCTAGGTGTGGAATAGACCTCACTTCCTCAATAGCCTTTCAGCTGGGTGCTGCCCTGTATTGGAGTTGCAAAAATATCCAATGGACATTTCCATTGTGTTTATTTTTTCCAACCAGGTAGGCCTCTGGCAGCCAGTACTGAAGACCCAGCAGCTGATGCCACATACACCCCGGGCTCCAGTGGATGGGGATGGGAGGAGCTTGAGTCTCTGCATTACCACCAGGAGGACAGCTGCCATATGCTGGGAAAACCCACTTGGACTTTGGAGCAAAATATACCTTTCTACTGTGTCAAGGCACTGAAATATTTATTTAAGGCACAGTCTATTTGTTTAAGCAGCTAGCATTAACTAATACAATTACTCACAGGCCCAGAGCTCCCCTGACCACCGTGTACCCACCAATGGCAGTGCCTTTGCCCCTCCCTAGGCCCTCCTTGTTATCGGTATGCTATATAGCAGTCTGGAGTTTTAAATTACATATTTATCTCCATATGAATGACCCAGAGCAAAGACATGCCATTTTGTGTGAGCACCTTTTGTTTTGTTTTGCATTAAAATTATCATGCTAACTGTATCTCTGCAGAACTTGTCGTTTTTTTCATTCAGTAATACATTTTTGAGCTCTAAGGCTAATTCACTTCTTGTAATCCCTGCACTATATTCCAGAATATGGCTGTTTCACACATTATTTAGACACTCCCATGTTGAAGGATTATAAATTCTTTTTCAGTTTTTAATTGAAAAAGGGAAAAATATGTATTTCATTTAACTAGGTACCAGTAATCACCCTTCAAAGTGCTGTGACCAATTGACTATCTCACCGCATGGAAAGAACGTGTCTTGCCCATGACTCCACCAGCCCTGGATACTGTCAGTGCCTACATGTCCTACCATCTGGATGACACAGTGTGCCCCTCACAGAGAGGTAGCCCTCAGGGACTTGAAGCTTAATCTATCAATACACTGTGAAATTAAGTAATTAATCACAGATATCCTGCTCCAGTCATTCACATTTGACGTCTTTAGATACTTTGCAGTTTTCTGGAATATGTTCTTTAACCCCAAACCCATTCATTGGGCGAAAGGAAGGAAAAAACCGGCTCCAAACTAGAGAAGTAAGAAAATTCTGTTCCTTGATTTTTCCAAGGTGCCAAACTTAAGGACCCTTATGAAATTATTTCCATGTGATTTATTGGGGCTTCTCAAAGTTAAAGCCATGGGAACACCACAAGTCATTCAATTTTGTGTTTTAATATGAGCACAACTCAACTGCGTTAGAGAAATGTCGCCAGAGAAGCAGAAATATGTGTGTGATTTCAAACTTAATGGGAAGCAGGGCTCAGCACCTTTCGCCAAGCCAAGAGGGGTGAATGAGCTGATTCCCCCTCTGCAGAGAGAGGCAGACTTGGGTAGAGACTGGGCCCCCCACCCCAGAACTGGGTATTACACAGATGTTCCCTCTGAGGTGTTAAATGATCACTGCAATAGAAGCTAATGAAACCTGACCCTTTATGGTGGACTTTGAAGTCCAAGGAAAGGTTTGCAGAATTCAAATAATAAACTTGCTGCCCCACTGCCCTTCTCTCATCTCCATTTCAACCTCACCCACAGCACGGGGCTCCCCCAAACCTTTGGTCAAGCAGCACCCGCTGCCCAGACTGTTCTGGCCTCCCCTCCTCGGCTTCACCCCAAGTCTGAGGCATCCTCAGATCTCAGCTCCAGCACCATCCCCTCGCAGTGAGTACCTCGCTTTTCCTCTGAGTTTTCCACTTCTTTCCTCTATACACAAAGTGATTATAAACGTGGGCATCACAGTGAAAGTTCCAGATGCATAAACTGGCCAGGCCAGTTACTTGCTTGGTGACCTGGATTTATGCTCTTTAAACCCCAGTTTCTTCATCTGTCAAATGGGCATGGAAAAGTCACTAATTCGATGGGCAGTGACAAGTATTAATAAAACCATGCCTGCAAAATGTTGCCACAGAGCCCGGCTCTGCTACGCACTTAATGCACACCATTACTCCCCTATCACTCTGCACATGCACAGACTAAGCGACTTACCCCAACGTATTGTAATCGTCAATTTTATTGTCTTTCCTTCAGTAACTGTCATTCCCTGAAGGCAGAGAACATTTCTCGATCATTTCAGTATCACAGCACATTCGCAATGTAAATAGCTACTTAAGCGATGTTTGGCAAATGGATGAATGCAGACTTGGCACGTCTGTGTAGACGGCCTGCCAACCTCCAGCTGGCTGCGTGCGCACGCGGGTTTCTAATGCCGAGGTGAAGCCACTTCTGCAGCTCAGGGCTGGGGAACCCAAACCACGAGAAGAAGAACATAAGCTTTCAGGGGCCCCGTATCTGGCATTTTCATACCTGAATGTTCTAGTTCAGATAATTAAGGATTAGAGATGAGTCATTTTGATAGTTTCATCTTGGGATTAAAGTCATTTTTGAGTGGTCCAAGTCAGAAAAACATCCTATATGAGACTACTACTTCGTTTGAAGGACTTCTCCCTTATCGTATCCATGTGCACAATTCATAAACATCCCAACTCCATGAAGAAAAGCATACTTCTCTGAAGAAGAATGAAGAAAAGAGAGAGACTCTGCTGCATGCCAAGCCAGCATTCCAGAGGCTCTCTATGGGGAAGTAAAACTTCTTGGAAATGAGAAGTACTAAATGGGGGCGGCTTCACATTCCACAGCAGTCCACTGGGGGCTGTGCTTCTGACCCTTAGACTGTGTCTACAAGGAAAGGAACAAGGGTTCTGACAGTGAATTAAATGTTGCATAGGCTTTTCGACAGCGTGACTTAATAGCCCGACTGCACCCACACAAGTTTGATAAAAATGCGTGGGCACCAGCTGCTGGAATCTGTCATTCTCTGCGCAGATTTTCAGAAAACCCTGAAGGGTTTGGTCAGAGAAGGCAGCCCCCGGGCCTTCTGTGGGTTCTGGAGTGAGTCTGACTGGCGTGAGCCTGGCAGCTGGTTCCCGATGCTCGCACACACCTGCTACCATTTCTTGTGGGTTGAAAGACGTAAATACCCCCTCACTTTTCACCACTATCTGACAGTCCCTTCTCTGAAGCTGCCCCTCTCCTTTCAGTGAGGGGACCATTGTTCCATTCCCCAAGATGACATGACACTCTGGCCTCCATCTGGACTTGTCTGCGGGAGGGGAGGGGGCCCTGTTTTTAGGAGACAGAGACCGCCAGGCATCCCCTGGATCACATGAACCTGGAGCAAGGTCACTGCTTCTGGACCTTGCTCGGGCCTCTCTCCGGTGACCCTCTTTATCCTCTGTCCCTCTTAGGAAGTGATAAGAAGGTCCAGTGACCTCCCTGGCCTTGCTCCTCCTAGGCCTCACCAGACTTGTCCTCTTCCCACGAGGGGGTCATGGGTTCAAGAGCTTGGACCTGGGAACCACCCTGCCTGGGCTTGAATCTAAGGTCTGTTCCATAGCAGGTGTGTGACCTTGGGCAAGTTACTTAATCATTCTGGCCTCAGGTTTTCATCTATCAGATGAGGATGAGAACAGTGCTAGCCTCCCAGGGATGCCGCACAGAGTACCTAAAATCACCCATGAAATGCTCCAACCTCTGGCTAAACTCTATCCCTGCCCGCTAATTCATTAACTTTTCTTCATAACGCTCATCACTACTCATGTTATGTTACAGTTGAACATTGTGTCTGCTCCCCCAGAAGAATACAAGCTCCAAGAAGGGAGAAATGTCTGTCTGTTCTTGGCTATAGTCTCAGAAGCAAGAGCAATATGGAGCATGCAGCAGACACGTAATACATACTTACTGAATGGCTAAACTTTGCACTGGTGCACATCAGGACACTGAAAATAGTTATTTAATTATTTTATCATCATTATTATTAGCTTGCCTTAATGATTAAATAGTATAGAAAATACTTGGGTGTTGAGTGTGTGCTCAATACATAGTGAATAAAAGCTAGAAAGAGGGAAGGAAGGAAAGAAAAAAGAAGGAAGGCAGGAAGAAAGGAAGGAAGGGAGGATGAAGAAAGAAAAAAGGAGGGAGGGGAATGGAAGACAAATGGAAGGAAGGAAAAAAGAGCAGGCATATTCTCAACAGAGGTGCTGGAAACATATTCAACTTAACGTTTGGGGAGGCAGTGAGGGAAAAGAGTGGTCAGCGTTAGGTATTGCATGTTTTAAAACTTCCTGCGCCATACTGGTTGAAAATTAGTGTGCTAGGTGGTCAGAGAAAGACCAGCCTGGGGTGGAGCAAGAGACACAGGCTGTGGAATCAGGCACACAGGGCCGAGTGCCTCTTCTGCAGTGGCAGAGAGCTGCAGTGTACAACACTGAACAGGACCGGTTCCCCTGTTCCTGCTCTCTGCGCCGCCCCCCTCCCCTGGCCATGTGAACGCGCATGATTATGTACCTAGGTGGCTGGCCATTGCTGCTTACATGAGGATAATATTATTTTTTTGTTCCAGATGACCTTGAGGATGCACTGAATAAGAAAAAGCACATCACGTGCCTAGCCAAGCTCTGAGGACACAACAGAGCTCCACTGCCTCTCCCAGCTAGGGACACGGAGCTGGGGCCTTGCACACAGCAAGCCCTGGATCGCTGCTTGGTGTAGGGGAGAAGAAAGGTGGAAACACAGACACCATGTCAGGATCATACAAACCGTGTCTACGTCCCACCGCCTACAGGAAAAACAAGAGAACTGGAGTTGTGTTCAGAGGAACTTGCAAAATGGCCGCTGCACAGGGCTCAGACGCAGAGCGTGTCCTGTGTCCCCACACCACGCTTTCTCCCTTTGTAGCAAGCCGGGGACTAACTTGTGCAGTTGCCAACTTGTCCGCGCTCCCAAGAATTAAAAACAGTGGGGCAGGGTAATCTACATATATTTCTTCTGCTAGTCTGTAATTATTTTCTCAAATCTTTGAACACTCCACATATCGTTTTTATGGATTGCATTTGAATGACGGCTGCTATGTAACTTGTTACTTTAATAACATCTCTTCAGAATTCTTTCTCCCTCTACTCCTTCCCTCCTCCTTCTTCTCCTTCTTTCTCTCTCTCTCTCTCTTTCCAAGGCTTTTGTTACCAGAATTTCAGCCTCTTCTCAGAGGAAACATTTTAGCAGTGAGGGTTTATGGCTACCGTAAAGAAGAAAGTTTGAAAGGCAAAGCCAGAGACGTGATCCCCAGCTTTATAACGAACTCCTGTCAAAACATAACAAACCACAGCCAGACGAGAGCCGCAGTGACAGAATGCAAGACCATAAAGATGATGGAGATCAGACGGGACAGGCACTTTACAGAAACAAACACCTTCCTTGCAAACAGACAGAGTGAGAGTAACACTGAAAACCCTTCCTGGGGGTGGGGGGTGGGTGGGCGGACATGCTCGGAAGAAATAAGGACAAAAACATAAAATTCACATGTCAACCCAGCCCAAGGAGATAAGCCCAAGGCAGACAAAGAATCCAATTTTACTAAATCAAGCTGACACCTCCTTCTGACTTAAATTGACCTCAGAAAGCTAGATCCTGAGCAAACATAAAATTAAGAAGTGGGTACATCCGGGCCCAGAAATGGAACATCGGTGTGTAGCTGTTTTAAGTTTTACTCTCTCTGGACATTCTTGGTTCTGCATACAAAATGTGAGGTCATCCATTCACTGGCAGCAGCCGTAGCGCCTGGCTTGAGGTCAGGGATTCAGTGTCCCTCAGTGTTCCACATGGAAGGTTCCAGATCTGAGGTCAGGATCCTGCAATATGTCCAAGCATCCATTCATGTTTCTATGGTGCTGTCATTATTAGACAGAAGCATGGGAAGAGGAAGTAAAACTAATGTATGCAGCTTATCAGGATGCCAAAGAAAACCTGTCTTCTACTAAACTGGAAGATTTGCAAATGGAGGAAGCACTGCACTGGTTTATTTGCTGGAGTCCCTTAGTTATGAAGGGTGGTATGTTTTGAAAACCCACCCCTTAGCTTCTGGCTTTCCTCTTCTGGACATTCTTTGTGGCCCTTTCTCCTATCTTTATTTTATCTGAATAACTCCTCCTCTTTAACTCCCAACTTGGGAACTACTTCCTCCAGGGTTCCCTCTCTGATTTCCCCAGGGCAAGCTGGCTGGGTGTATCTCCTGCAAATTCCATTGACAATTGACACATCTCTGTTACAGTATTTATCACATTACAGTGGTTCTCAGACAAAACTGCACCCGAGGAGTGTGTTAAGCTCAAGATTCCCAGGCCTCACCCCCCAGCACGTCTCTGTCAGTGGGACTGGGCTTCAGCCTGTGCCTGGCATTTTTAACAAATACCCCAGGTGCTTTGGATGCAGGTGTTCCCCAGGCCACATTCAGCGACACCATCCTTATTTCAACTGTATTTATGCTTCTTAGTACAGAGCGTCCACGAGAGCTGTTCCCCAAACAGGCTCGTTACAGAGCACCGAGCACCCAGTCACAGCCACCCACCATAAACAGTATGTGTACGTGTTTGGGTGTGTGCATGTGGCATGTGTATGCATATTTTGTATGTGTATTTGCGTGTGTGTATGCTTTGTGCATATATTTGTATGATGTGTATGTGTATACGTGCATACGTGTTACCACCTGAAGGTGTCACGGAGAGGGTGTGGTATGTTGGCGAGTGTGCTGTCAGTGACCCCGCTGAGACAGTGGCCCCGCGCGGAGCACTGGGGCATCCCAAAGCCTCCAGCTGGCAGATTTCCTCCGCCATGAGCTGCGAAGAGAACGGACAGGATTCTCAGAAGCAACAACACACGCGAACCCTTGTGTTCACCGTTACCAATGACCAGAAACATGCTGCCGCCTCTGTGCCTCCAGGCTTACCCTGCTGCTCCCTTCAGGATGCAGACTCTGATCAGGGAACTGGAGGCCACAAGCAGGGCCCTCCCCAAGTGGCCTGTCTGCTGAGAGGACAAATACGGCCATTTCAAACAACCAGACTGCCAAGGGGCCGCGTGGGGAGATAATTGCGGGAAACAGATTTGAAAGGTGAGGTCTCTTTTCTTACATTCTCTAACAGTTATATTTCTAGACTACTGACACTCCACTTAACGTGTTAAAATACAATTGGGTGCTGAGCTTTACCCAAGGCTCATTACAGTGGACTTTGCATGATGAATTTGCTGGCGATGAGGGATTTGCAGCTATCCAAGAAGGTAATTCCCGGAACCACCAGGCCATGTGAGCATGTATGAATTGATAACCAGCGTGATCATTTGCACAGTATCAGGCTGTGGAGATATGAGCTATATCTCACTGGTGGATAATATCAGTTGTCAGGCATATGTTTTATAATCCCCAGAACGCCCTCTTGTTTTTACAAGTTGCTGGTGGTTATCTTTGACTTTTTCTTTTTTTTCTTTGGCTGCATAGAACTTTGGAAAGGTTTTATTCTCCCCTCCCCGCTTTACTCCCCAGAGAAGTTAATGGGTAAAGAAAATTTAACAAGAAAACAGTCTAGATCGCAGATAAAAACATTATGAATAACCACTTCATCAGCACTTTAAAGGCCACTGAAAGGATTTTAGATGCATCTGTTAATATCCGTAGCCAACGCAGGGAGAGTCCTGCACATTTCAGATGCACTGCTTTCTCTGCCTAAAGAGTCATCAGGCTCGGGATGTAACCGTCTGCTGCAAGTCTCTGGCCCCCAGTTGTCCAGAAGTCCCATAAGGGAAGGGCTCACATCTGTCTCCATCAGTCCTATACCGTGAATGTTCAGAACAGTGCCTGGCACAGCCACGCATAAGTACCATGTTTGTTTATCACATTGGGGCTCTAACAAGTGGAAGACAGAGCCAATCAGGTAGGCTGGGATTAGGAGCCAAACCGGGCTGGTATGATAAAGGAGAAGGGTTGAGCCTATGTGGAAGGGGTAGGGAAGAGAAATCCAGCACATAGGAAGTTCTGAGTGGTCAAGTTAAAAGACTATGTTGAACTGGAAGACAACACCAATGTCAGGATGGGACAAACATGGAGACCACAGGCAGGACATGGGTGAGGAGTATATTCCAAATCAACAGAGATTTGGTGTTGCCAGGACAGGTTTTTCCAGATTCTTGAGGGTTCTTCCTTATGGCAGAAATGCCATTAATGTGATGCTTCCTTACTTCTCTCTGCCTCTTTGTCTACTTCAACAGGGGTGGTTGGGGGGGGAGGGGAGGTGAACAGAGTGATGAAATCTCATCGGAGAGTTGAAAGTTCAGTAGGGGAACTGGTCCTGCACGGCCCACCCCAGCCCCTTCCTTCTCTTGCATATGAGCTCTGCCGGGAATGAATGAATGAATGAAGGCAGAACCCCCCAAACCCAGAATTTATTTATAAATAATTGAATATCTATTCTTACATGTTTAAATTTCAGTCCCCTTCAAAGTACTCTCCATGTGATGCAATACACCTATAGAGATGTTTTTTTCCACTGCTCAAAACAGTTTTTGAACTCTTCAATTTTGATGCCTCTTACTGCTTCGGCTGCTTTTTTGTTTCACCTCTTCCACCTCGGCAAAATGTTTCCCTTTGAGGACTTTTTTCATCCAGGGAAACAAAAAAAAGGTTGCTTGGGGCGAGATTGGGTTAATAGGGAGGGTGGGGCATGGGGGTCCTGCCATTTTTGGTAAAAACTGCTGAACACACAGCAGGTGTGGGCAGGTGCGCTCGTAAATCACCCGTCATGAACTGGGGAAACACGTTGGGAGAGTCTTCAAAAAAATTCATTGAAGCTGAACACAGTCTCTTATGGCTGGTGCACTGGTACAGAGGGGTTCCTAGAACACTCACCTAGCAGGTTCCCCTGTACTACAAGTGGCCCACCCTCCAGAAGATAATTGTGGTTTTGGGGGTCCCCCCTTGTATTGTTCAGTGTCTTCAGGGGCTGACCTGGAGGGTAAGCGAGCAATGCTGGTGACTGGGTGGTCAAGTCTAACTTGTTCTTGCACTTGATGTTGGAAAGCCTTTGGCTTATAGATATAAGCCATGCTCTCCAATAACTGCCAGAATCACAGATAGAGTCTTTTATATCTGCCCCCTTCTTTCTCTTATTTCTCAATTAGTTCAGAACTTAAGGGTTAAAAAATGTCATTTATTGGAGTCTCAATTCACAAATAGTTGGCAGGTGGCAAACAGATTTCAACCTCATTTAATTTCACAAAGGCTTTTCACATACGTGTTCTGTGTTCAACACCATGTTGCATGTCAGAGTGAGTACAGCAGTAACTAAGACAAGATTTCAGGCCCGGGTGTCTATGTGACATTCTAGACTCACGACCGAGAAGCACGTCTCTGATGTCATAACAACAGATTCACTCACAGAAGATATCCACACTCTTCAATCTACCTGGGGCTTTCTGCAACTTCAAGTGCATCTTGGCATGTGAGCTCCCTAAAGGCAAGAACACTGCCTTAGTCTTAGCCTTTGTCCCTGGGTCTAGATAAAGGCTTAGCATAGAGCATCATGATGGGATGGTTGGCTAGATGAACAGATGCATGCGTGAGTCCTACTGGATATCAGATGTGTGTTAAGAAGATAAAAATCACCTCTACCATAAATGGTCAGAGTGGTAAGTTAGGGAGGGTCTGAGCTTTCCTAGACAAAGTCTGCAAATTCCTAAATAAACTGTGTAAATTTGGAAAGTTGTTTTTAAGACTGCTCTAGCGGGAATTTTTCCTAGATTAAGAATGATATTTCAACGGTGCAAGGGAAGGTACTTTGAAACGAAGACAGAGCAAGCCTGCGGGGTAGGTGGATAACAAATCTATACAAATAAGCTCCTGTCTCGTTCTTCTTGAGTCTTTTCTTTTTTTCATGCAGCCAAGAAATAATCAGAGGAATAGTGAAACTTGCCTTTTGATAGGGAAGTCTACTTTGACTTTCTAGATGAGTGGGCCAGGTATCAGTTGGAGAACCAACCAAGAGTGAATGCTTATTTTGACTCAGGGAAACCACAGATTGGATTATATATTTTGAAGGGGAACAAATAAGGTGAAAAACCAAAACCATGATGCCTGGTACATAGGAGGCATTCAATAACTAACGGTTGAATGACATAAATGAATGAGACACACGCTTTAAAAAGAAGGATGCAAGTCAAAAACCACTGAGAAGAGGCAGTGGCTGAAGTTACAGGCAATACCTTTTGAATAATTTTCTCTCTACACCCAAAATCCCTTAAATTTCCAGGAAGCCTTGGGGATTAGGGAAAAGATATTAAGAACAACAGCTACTGGCTAACTTCATGTGGCAGTTTTGAATGAAACACTTTTGAGTTCAGTTTTCACTCTGCAGACAGAAGTTATAATGGATTTGAGCAAGGCAGAAGCAGATCTGGATGTCAGTATTTCTTAGTTTTAAATATTGTAATTTGGGGGGGTAATGGTCAGTAATGCTTAGTTTTCTCTGTTAGTATTTATGTCAGATCACTGAGAAACTAAGAAGGAATTTTATAAATCTGGTATGGGGTGAACGTGTGTGTTCACGGAGAACACCCTTTAAATCTCTATGTGCAAAGAGGTATTCGTGTAATTTGAGAACATCAACCAAGATCTCCACAAAAACGTTGTCTGAAGGTCTATGATCCTGTATAATGACCTACATCCTGATTAATTTATCATTTTATCGATGTCCACTTTTACCATGTTTATTTTTCCATACCTCCCACTGGTCACTTGTAACAAACTCTCAAAGACCGACACTGTTCCCTTCCAAAGCCGAGCCTGTGTGACTAGGATGTATGTTCTGGGGGGGGGGGGCGCGGGGGGGACCTCCCTGGCACAGAGCAGGCACTCAATAAATATTTGTTGAATGAATGAATAAATGAATGAATAAAGACTGGTATGAATTTAGCAAAATAACACTCATTGAGTGTAACTGGAGAAAAGTGAGAGGGATTAAGGACATGCCAAATAAATAAAAAGGACAAAATGTTCCTCAAAGAAACTCCATTTTATTGCTTTTAACACGTTCTTAAAAATCAATGCCTATGAAGGGCTAGCAATTTAAGTGATACTTGAAGATATCGATACAGCCACATTTATAATTATTACATGGCATACATGCCTAGAAAGCAGCTTAACATACCTGAAATCTATATAGAGATTTTAAAAAGAGTTTAACACCCCATATTTCCTACCATCACCAGACTTTTCATTATTCATTTGTGAGCAAATTGCTTTTGGTTCCATTGAGAAAGAATTTCATACTCATTCATATCACAAGGAGTTTGAATGTGGGGTGTCCAAATGTGAGAAATTTTCTTACAACCGATAATGTAATAGTAGCAACTCATTGCTGTCCTCCCAACCCTTCCTGCCAGCTAGTTGCTGCTGCTGCTCCTATTGTAAGAATGGCGTCCCTAGCTCTCTAAATTTAAGTTCTTATCGTGTGCCAGTCATTGGAGCAAGTTCTTTTTCACCTGTGCTATCTCCTCCAAAACTCTCAACAACTTTACACAGTAGATGATACTATTATCCCAGTTTTAGATGAAGGGACTGAGGCAGGGACAGATAAAGGTCACGTCTAGAACGTCAGACTCCAAACTCAACTGGTCAGTAAGCTATCTTGAGCAATTTCTTTTACTGTTCGCCTGGCATTTTTATTGAACTTAGTGCACAGCTGCCTCCACCAGAGTCAGCGTGGTGTGATCCACATAACAGATGAACAGGAAAGTTTTGCTAGACTGACGTCATTATTGTAAATAAAGGCTGCACATGTACAACCAGTTATTTAAGAAATACTGAAAAAAATGATTTTTGTGGATAGAATTTCAACGAGAATATATAGTATCTGTTTAGGATAGTTTTAATATACAGGGACCTTGAAGATCACCTAGTCTAACCATCTGCCAAAAATATCTGGCCAAGGTCAGTAGTCTTTAAAATCTTTTCATGACTGTCCCATTGTCTTCAAGACAAAGTCAGGACTCTTTCATATGATCTGTAAGGCTCTTCTTGACCTGGTCCCTGCGTATCTCTTCGATCTCATTGCTCTGCCTCTGTTCCTCCTCATCCTCTCCTGCCACCCTCTGGGTCCACATCACCCACTCGACGTCACAGACAGACACACACTCGGCTCTAAGAGCACAGACTAACTTCTTATAGCTCCTCTGAAGCTGACAGCCGTCCCTTGCTTCTGCACTTTAGTTCATGAGGTTCCACCTGCTTCGAAGGTCATGACCTCCCTCTGGTTAATTTATCCTTTAAAACCCACCTCCAGGACATTTGGAGAAAGCCTCTCTTAGCAGTACCTCTGCTGTTCCTCCTGCTCTTTGTAACACAGCACATCCCGCCATGGTTGGCAGGAAGTATACTTGACTCCCTCTGAGATCTCTGAAGGTGGGGACCACACCAGTCTGTTTCCTCACTCTGTTGCCACAGTGCCGGAACAGAGTAGGCTGGAAATGTATCTGGTGATCGAATGAGTTAGACTCAGAAACCAGGATTTCTGATGTCCACTGACTCTTCTTCTGTGAATATAAGGGGGGACCCCTGCCCCACAAAAAGCCAGAATTATCTTCTGGAGAGCAGCGGGCCCCTGGTAGTATAGGCTTCCCCTGCTAGGTTAGTGTTCTAGAAATCTATCTATATCAGTGTACCAGCTGGCATTGTTGTGAGAGGCTGCATTTGGCTTCAGTGAATCTTTTTTGTAAGACTCAATGTGTTTGCCCATTTCAAGATGGGTGATTTACAAGTGTACCTGCTCACACCACACTGAGTGTTCAGCAGTTTTTAACCAAAAATGTCATGATTCCCATGCCCCGCCCTCCCTATTCACTGGATATCACCCCCAAGATTTTTTTGTTTGTTTCTCTGGATGAAAAAAGTCCTCAGAGGGAAACCTTTTGCTGAGGTGGAAGAGGTGAAACAAAAAACGTCAGAAGCACTAAAAGGCATCAAAATTGAAGAGTTTGAAAACTGTTTTGAGCAGTGGAAAAACCATCTCAATAGGTGTAGTTCATTAAATGGGAGAGTAATTTGAAGGGGACTGAAATTTAAACATGTACACAATTTTTTATAAATAAATTCCAAGTTTTTGGGGTCCCCCTCATGTATCAGCTTATCAACTGGGAAAAACACGGAAGCAATCACGTCTTTGTGCAGGAATGCTCTTCTGAATACTGGACATGGTTTTCACGTGGGAAGTCATCTCATCTGCCTTGAGAACTCACAGAAGCTAAACCACAGCCCTGAAGCCTACTAGTTCCCTTTTAACAATGGGAGGCGCTTCTTGATGTGGGGATGCTGTTTCTCCTGGAACAGCATCCTTCACGGGTTTCAAAGCTTCCTAGGGAGGCAGGTCATTCCTGCTCCCCATGATGTTTACAGGGAATCCTCATTGTCTTCTTATCTTTGCTGGGATGACTGATGGCTCAGTAGCAATGGTCTCTGAAGACCATCTTGTTCAGCACTCTCATTCTGATATAGGCTGACATAGGATGGGGACTGAAAGCTTGTAAGCCCATGGAGTAGTGGGCAGCACACCACATATTTGAACCAAGCTTTGTGCTTTATCATAATTTATTCACAGTGTGCTCTTATGAGGTAGGAACTGTTTTAACCCATTTGTACAAAGGAGGGGGGTGAAGCTTGAAGATGAAAGTGGTTTGTCCAAAGTCATATATTGGCTAGAACATTTGTGTCCTATCTCCATCCAGTGCTCTGAACCACTGCATTCCAATCAGACCACACATCAGTTACTGGACTACCTAGAGCAAGTAAGATGCCTCCTTCATTACCAGGTGGTTTCCATTACCAGCATCTCATTCTTTCTCTCACTGTTCCAGTCACTCGCAGCCAGATGTCATCATACTCACGCTCAACGTACTACCCTGGGAGACATGTCATCATGAAGCCTAAGGTATAAAACTGGCCATGAGTGACCAGAATTTGTCAACAATAACTTTGAAAATACCTTGCTCCTAATTTCTACTAGCTCAGTCCTCTAATCTCACCCACCTGAAACCCAGTCAGGTCATCAAGGAAAAATCAGGTAACTAAGTGTACTCTTTTCCAGTGGTCTGTTCTCTGGGCTAAGGACTATGTTATTGCAAATCATCCCAAACATCTTCTCATTTACTAACTGTTTGACCTTGGGTGAGTTGCTTATCCTTGCTGGGCCTCAGTTCCTTCATCTATAACATGGAATGATAATGGTGTCGACCTCAAGTGGCTGCCATGAGTTTTCAAGAGATAGCTTATGCAATGTCTTCATAAGAGTGACGCTCAGGTGAAGGCCAGCTAACTTTGTATTTAACACATGTGAGCCTTAGCAGAAAACCTTTCCTACTCTCTTTTCTGGAGGGATGCCAACACCTGGGTGAAAATGCTGGAGAAACAGATCCATATGGATAGTCATGAACTGGGACAGGATTCTCCAAAAACTGGAAAGACAGCACAGAGAGCTGTATCTCAGCTATATTAAAGGCTACTGCTGCTATGCAAGGACATCCTCTGTGGAAGCTGTGTAAAAAAAGTACCCACTCTCTTCACCTTCTCCTTCCCCAATGGCTGCATACTCATAGTCAGGGCTTCTTGGCAGTGAGATACTCCAGAAATTGTGTTGAATGGCAGTGATGAGCTACAGAATTAAAGAAACCACATCCCTCCAGACTGTTGGGAGGAATGAAGATGTAGAATGGGCTGGTCCCACATCTGTGTGTGGTGGATAAAAATTTGGGAGGGACATCTTGGGAATGAGGAGTCCCAGCCCCATACCAGCCCCCCCACCCCTGCTGCCAAGGGTTCCAGTGCCAGGAAGATAAGTTCCCACAACTTCTGGCTGCAAATACCAGTGGGGGTTGAGGAAGTAGAAGAAGCTGCTGGAATCCTAAGCAGTTCCCCTTAGAAAACCCACACAAGGACTTGATCAGATTCACTCTCTCTGAGCTCCAGCACCAGGGTAGCAGCTTGAAGGGCACTAGTTGCATATGGGGAGGAACTGAAGTGTCTGGCATCAAGGTGAGAGCTGGGGGACAGCTTTCTCTCAGACAGAAAGGTGGGCAGAGACCATCATTCCTTTCTGAGCCCTCCCACCACATAGCCACAGAGCTGGCAGGCCAGTGCCATATCTGAGGCTGTATCAACCATGCTAACACTGCTTGCCACACCCTAGAGTTCCCTTGAGACCTCATCCCACCCAACCTATTGGAGCACCCAAGCTATTAACTGTGACTTTTCCATATGAATGACTGGTCTTGGCTTATACTTCACAATGTCCTAAATTCTTTCAAATAGGCAACAGCCAGCCTCAGTGTGCCCCCAGCTCTTGTACCTCTTGTAAGTGGACCCAAGCCCAGCACTAGCAGCAGCCAGCCTGGATTCAGTTTGGCTTCAGCTGGGAATCTCCAAGCCTAGCACAAGTAGCAGCCATCTCAGACTGCTTTATAGCTCATGTACAGTGGCCCTGGGCAGAACACAGATGGGGGCTGACCTTGGCCTGCAACCTGGGAAATCCCAGAGCCTGCATACCCAGGGGACAACTACAGACCACATCAGAGCACCACCACCATCTCCTTGCACAGCTGATGCTCCATGGAGGATGGAGGTTGGTGGTCAGTGGTCACAGCCAGTCCTTAGAGCTGACTGGCCTGGCTAAATCCCTCCCATTGACTTGCCAACAGTAATCAAGGCTCAACTACAAGAGGAGGGTTTACTCAGCTCACATTAAGGGTGCACCTCAAGTACCCAGCTTGGGTGATAGGCTGTGCCACTGGACCCTACAGGACACGTACTATATTAGGCCACACTACCAAGACATGGAGTCAAAGGAGCTCTACCTAATACATAGAAACAAACACAGGGAGGCTGCCAAAATGAAGAGAGAAAGAAACATTGTCCAAATGAAAGAACAGATCAAAACTCAAAAAAAAAAAACCCAAAACCCTAAACAAAATGGACATAAGCAATCCATCAGATGCAGAGTTCAAAACACTGGTTATAAGGATGCTCAAGGAACTTAGTGAGGACCTTAACACCATTAAAAAAGACCCAGTCAGAAACAAAGGATACACTAATTGAAATAAAGATTAATTTACATTGAAACATCAGTAGAGTGGATAAAGCCAAGAATCAAATCATTGATTTGGAACATAAGGAAGCAAAAAACAACCAATCAGAACAAAAAGAAGAAAACAGAATCCAAAAAAATGAGGACAGTATAAACAGCCTGTGAGATAACTTCAAGTACTCCAACTTTCACATCATTGGGGTGCCAAAAGGAGAAGAGAAAGAGCAAGAAATTGGAAATCTACTTGAAAAAATAATGAAAAAAAGCTTCCCTAATTTAGTGAAGGAAATAGATATGCAAGTCCAGGAAGCACAGAGAACCCCAAACAAGATGGATGTAAAGCAGACCACTCCAAGGCACATCATAATTAAAATGCCAAAGGTTAAAGATAGAGGATCTTAAAAGCAGCAAGAGAGAAGAAGTTAGTTACCTATAAGGGTGTCCCCTACTGTCAGCTGATTTCTCAAAGAAACTGCAGGCAAGAAGGGACTGGCAAGAAATATTCAAAGTCATGAAAAGTCAGGACCTACTGCCATGATTGCTCTCCCAACAAAGATAACATTTAGAATCACAGGACAGACACAGAGCTTCCTAGATAAGAAAAAATAACACCAAGTATTTCCTCTCACATAACGTGCATCACACTGCATTATAATTGCCTGTATCTATGTCTTATTTCTCTATTAACTGAGAGTGCCTGAACGGCAGGGCCTGTAGCCTATATTGCTCATTCCCAAATGCACAGTAAAGGGAGTCACAGTGTTTTTGAAATGAGTACATAAAGGTGAGGGGCTTGAGCATGGGGGGCGAAGCAACCCCATGTGGGAAGACAGAAGGCTTTGCCCCTGGGATGTGGCCCCCCAAGGAAGCAGGCTGCTCTCGGGCCCTCTTAGTAAATCACTACACATTCCTTCCAGGGGTGGGAGAGACGGACTTCTGAGGCTCAGCTAGGATGCCCAACCATGGCCGACAGGGAGGGCCAAGCAGCTGAAGTGAAAGGAACAGGCACCAGCAATTTACGAGTTGGATTCTTCCCCTTTCCACTGTGTATACGCCAGGAGAGAAACACATGTTTATCCCTGTGTGGGAAATAAAAACCCCGAGAAGATTAGAAACATTCATGAATGGGCCAGAAAGTCCCTGAGCTTTGGGTTAAACACAGGAAAGGAAGAGGAGGCTCTGTTTCCAATGTTTTAGGGTTAGTGAAATTGGATGATACATCTTGTCTAGCACCTCTTCATCTAGCTCCTAAACCCTCATAAATTTTATGTGAATCAGAAACATACGGGTTACATTCCTCTGACTTAATTCATCAAAATATTGTTTTGTAAGAAGTATGCCCATTCCAGGGAACCCCTGAAAAATGGCATTCCTTGATCTCGTGCCCACAGAGCTCCGCCTAGGTTCCCTGCAACATGGGAGGGTGGCATTTCACTTAGAACCTGGCCAGGGGCAGCTCATCCCGCTCTGGGCTCCTTCGGAAGCCTTGACCCACGGTAGCTGCTGCTCCCCCAAACCGATAGCCAGTGAGTCTGCCTGAGATCCCATATGGGCTCTGGGATGAGTGAAATCCAAGAGTTGTGTTGCATGGGATTTATCATTCTTCTTCTGGAGGCTCTGGTCTCCATTCCCCTTGTCCCGGTTTCTCAGGCGTGTTCCCGACAAGAAAAAGTGGCCCCTAAGGACTGGGAGGAGAATGACCGTATGGGTGGTCAGCCATCTAGAACTCTTTCAGGGATTAGGATTGTTTTATTTAAAGGCATGTGACATATAGAACACCATCACAAATGATGAAAGCCCCAGCTGCATTACACTGAGCATCCAATCCTGGAAGTCACCATTACGTGTGCCCCATTCTGCAGGTGACAACACCAGGGCCAGGGATCTCTGGGAAAGGCAGAGCTGAGATTGCTGCCAGCTGGCTATGTGGGGAATACCCATCGATGTAAAAATTCCTTATCGCACTCCGCTCTCCCAGCTGATTGCACTTGGCCCTCTTCTCCCGAAGTCATTAGACCAATAACAGAATCTGGAGAGGCACAGAGATGACATTTAACAGACAGCAGACCCAAGGTATCTACTCTACCTGAGGCCGGTGATGGGCGGAGGTGTGGCGGCCTCTGGGGTTGCTAAGCTTCTGACGGTGCTGATGATTCAGGAGATAAGCTAACCCCTGGACAATCGGATTCTGTAATTCACCTGAAGATGCTTCCGGCCACATGACAACTTCTCTTTATGTATTTTGCTTTCAACTCTGCACCTTTATTCTTTGAGGTTAATAATGGAATCATTTTATTACAGTAAATCCTCTTACATTTGCAGAAGGGGAAGGCAGGGGGGAGGGGACCAAGAGAGCAGTTGGAATTGGTAAGGAACTCAAACCACATCATGATTTTAGAGAGATGACATGTTTTTAAAATTTATAATTTATTTGCCAGCTAAAACAACAAGAACAAAGAGCTCCGGAGCAGCTTGGAGTATTAAAGCTCATATACGTCAAAGCAGTTCAAATAGGATTTGCAAAAAGGGGAGCTGAGGGGCCGTTTAGCAGGAAAAGCAATATAATTGCCCGAAGACTTTCGGAAGCTCTGCCTGCGCTTCGTGGAAGTTTAATCTGCAGTTGGCACTCCCTGATAACGAAGAATCTCCAGAGCAGTCAGGT